>CP125974.1:87896340-87985424 GCA_030063025.1 Avena longiglumis | reverse complement strand
TCATGAAAACGCCCATAAAACGCAAAACGACGAAGTTTTTGGTCATACCTCTCAATCATGTAAATCGCCCAGAACCCCAAAACTGTGGGCAATAGCTCATGAAAACAGCCATAAACACGAAACGACGAGTTCATGGTCATGCCCACAAAAATGTATCGGGCCTTACGTTCATTGTAAATCGTCCTGGAACACCAAAACTTTGGGAAATAACTCATGAAATGGCCATAAAACGCAAAAAAAGACGAGTTCTTGGTCATGACTCTGAAACATGTAAATCGACCTGGAACCCCAAAACTATAGGCAATAGCTCATGAAACGGCCATAAAACGCAAAAAATGACGACTTTTTGGTCAAACCTCTCAAACTCGTAAATCGGCCTGGAACACCAAAACTATGGCAATAGCTCTTGAAAACGGCTATAAAACGAAGAAACTATGACTTTTTGGTTAGACCTCTCAAATATGTAAATCGCTCAGGAACCCCAAAATTATGGGCAATAGCTCCTGAAAATAGCCAAAAACACGAAAAAAAGGGTTCATGGTCATGCCCACAAAAATGTATTGGGCTTTATGTTCGTTGTAGATCACCCTAAAAACCCCCAAAACTATGGGCAATAACTCACGAAAATGGCCATAAAACACAAAAAGACGAGTTTTTGGTCATAACTCTGAAACATGTAAATCGTCCTGGAACCCCAAAACTACTCATGACAACAGCCATAAAACGCAAAAATGATGACTTTTTGGTCAAACATCTCAAACATGTAAATCGCCCTTGAACACCAAAACTGTGGGCAATAACTAATGAAATGGCCATAAAACGCAAAAAATACGAGTTTTTGGTCATAACTCTGAAAAATATAAATCGCCCTAGAACGCCAAAACTATAGGCAGTAGCTCATGAAAACGCCCATAAAACGCAAAAACGACGAGTTTTTGGTCATACCTCTCAATCATGTAAATCGTCCAGGAACCCCAAAACTATGGGCAATAGCTCATGAAAATAGCCATAAAACACGAAAACAACGAGTTCATAGTCATGCCCACAAAAATGTATCGGGCCTTACGTTCGTTTGAAATCACCCTGGAACCCCAAAACTGTGGGCAATAACTCATGAAAATGGCCATAAAACGCAAAAAGACGGCTTTTTGGTCATAACTCTGAAACATGTAAATCGCCCTGGAACCCCAAAACTATGGGCAATATCTCATGAAAACGGCCATAAAAAGCAAAAAAGACGACTTTTTGGTCAAACCTCTCAAACTCGTAAATCGACCTAGAACACCAAAACTATGGGCAATAGCTCTTGAAAAAGGCAATAAAACGAAGAAACTATGACTTTTTGGTTAGACCTCTCAAATATGTAAATCGCTCAGGAACCCCAAAATTATGGGCAATAGCTCATGAAAATAGCCAAAAAAACACGAAATTAAAAGTTTTTGGTCATGCCCACAAAAATGTATTGGGCTTTATGTTCGTTGTAGATCACCCTGAAAACCCCAAAACTATGGGCAATAACTCACGAAAATGGCCATAAAACACAAAAAGACGAGTTTTTGGTCATAACTCTGAAACATGTAAATCGTCCTGGAACCCCAAAACTACTCATGACAACAGCCATAAAACGCAAAAATGATGACTTTTTGGTCAAACATCTCAAACATGTAAATCGCCTTGAACACCAAAACTGTGGGCAATAACTAATGAAATGGCCATAAACGCAAAAAATACGAAGTTTTTGGTCATAACTCAAAAATATAAATCGCCTAGAACTCCAAAACTATGGGCAATAGCTCATGAAAACGGCTATAAAACGCAAAAACGACGACTTTTTGGTCAGACCTCTCAAATATGTAAATCGCCCAGGAACCCCAAAACTATGGGCAATAGCTCATGAAAACAGCCATAAAACACGAAAACGACGAGTTCATGGTCATGCCCACAAAAATGTATCGGGCCTTACGTTTGTTGTAAATCACCCTGGAACCCTAAAACTGTGGGCAATAACTCATGAAAATGGCCATAAAACGCAGAAAAGACGAGTTTTTGGTCATAACTCTGAAACATGTAAATCACCCTCGAACCCCAAAACTATGGGCAATAGCTCATGAAAACGGCCATAAAACGCATAAGTGATGACTTTTTGGTCAAACCTCTCAAACTCGTAAATCGACCTGGAACACCAAAACTATGGGCAATAGCTCTTGAAAACGGCTATAAAACGAAGAAACTATGACTTTTTGGTCAGACATCTCAAATATGTAAATCGCCCAGGAACCCCAAAATTATGGGCAATAGCTCATGAAAATAGCCAAAAAAAACACGAAATTAAGAGTTCATGGTCATGCCCACAAAAATGTATTGGGCTTTATGTTCGTTGTAGATCACCCTGAAACCCCAAAACTATGGGCAATAACTCACGAAAATGGCCATAAAACACAAGAAGACGAGTTTTTGGTCATAACTCTGAAACATGTAAATCGACCTAGAACCCCAAAACTACTCATGAAAACGGCCATAAAACGCAAAAACGATGACTTTTTGGTCAAACATCTCAAACATGTAAATCGCCCTTGAACACCAAAACTATGGGCAATAACTAATGAAATGGCCATAAAACGCAAAAATACGAGTTTTTGGTCATAATTCTAAAAATATAAATCGCCCTAGAACAACAAAACTATAGGCAGTAGCTCATGAAAACGACCATAAAATGCAAAAACGAAGACTTTTTTGTCATACCTCTCAAATATGTAAATCGCCCAGCAACCCCAAAACTATGGGAAAGAGCTCATGAAAACAGCCATAAAACACGAAAACGATGAGTTCATGGTCATGCCCGCAAAATGTATCGGGCCTTACGTTCGCTTGAAATCACCCCGAACCCTAAAAGTGTGGGCAATAACTCATGAAAATTGCCATAAAACGCAGAAAAAACGAGTTTTTGGTCATAACTCTGAAACATGTAAATCACCCTGGAACCCCAAAACTATGGGCAATAGCTCACGAAAACGTCCATAAAACGCAAAAAAGACGACTTTTTGGTCAAACCTCTCAAACTCGTAAATCGACCTAGAACACCAAAACTATGGGCGATAGCTCATGAAAACGGCTATAAAACGCAAAAACGATGACTTTTTGGTCAGACCTCTCAAATATGTAAATCGCCCAGGAACCCCAAAACTGTGGGCAATATCTCATGAAAATAGCCAAAAAAAAACACGAAATTAAGAGTTCATGGGCATGCCCACAAAATGTATTGGGCTTTATGTTCGTTGTAGATCACCAAAAACCCCAAAACTATGGGCAATAACTCATGAAAATGGCCATAAAACACAAGAAGACGAAGTTTTGGTCATAACTCAAACATGTAAATCGTCCTGGAACCCCAAAACTACTCATGAAAACAGCCATAAACGCAAAAATGATGACTTTTTGGTCAAACATCTCAAACATGTAAATTGCCCTTGAACACCAAAACCGTGGGCAATAACTCATGAAATGGCCATAAACCCAAAAATACGAAGTTTTTGTCATAACTCAAAAAATATAAATCGCCCTAGAACGCCAAAACTATAGGCGTAGCTCATGAAAACGCCCATAAAACGCAAAACGACGAAGTTTTTGGTCATACCTCTCAATCATGTAAATCGTCCAGAACCCCAAAACTGGGCAATAGCTCATGAAAACAGCCATAAAACACGAAACGACGAGTTCATGGTCATGCCCACAAAATGTATCGCCCTTACGTTCGTTGTAAATCACCCTGGAACCCTAAAACTGTGTGCAATAACTCATGAAAATGGCCATAAAACGCAGAAAAGACGAGTTTGTGGTCATAACTCTGAAACATGTAAATCACCCTCGAACCCCAAAACTATGGCAATAGCTCATGAAAACGGCCATAAAACGCATAAGTGATGACTTTTAGGTCAAACCTCTCAAACTCGTAAATCGGCCTGGAACACCAAAACTATGGGCAATAGCTCTTGAAAACGGCTATAAAACGAAGAAACTATGACTTTTTGGTTAGACCTCTCAAATATGTAAATCTCTCAAGAACCCCAAAATTATGGGCAATAGCTCATGAAAATAGCCAAAAAATACGAAATAGAGAGTTTTTGGTCATGCCCACAAAAATGTATTGGGCTTTATGTTCATTGTAGATCACCCTGAAAACCCCAAAACTATGGGCAATAAGTCACGAAAATGGCCATAAAACACAAGAAGACGAGTTTTTGGTCATAACTCTGAAACATGTAAATCGTCCTGGAACCCCAATACTACTCATGTCAACAGCCAAAAACGCAAAAATGATGACTTTTTGGTCAAACATCTCAAACATGTAAATCGCCCTTGAACACCAAAACTGTGGGCAATAACTAATGAAATGGCCATAAAACGCAAAAATTCGAGTTTTTGGTCATAACTCGAGAAAATATAAATCGCCCTAGAACGCCAAAACTATAAGCAGTAGCTCATGAAATCGGCCATAAAATACAAAAACGAGTTGTTTTTGTTCATACCTCTCAAACATGTAAATCGCCCTGGAACCCCAAAACTATGGGAAATAGCTCATGAAAACAGCCATAAAACACGAAAACGACGAGTTCATGGTCATGCCCACAAAATGTATCAGGCCTTACATTCGTTGTAAATCACCCTGGAACCCTAAAACTGTGAGCAATAACTCATGAAAATGGCCATAAAACGCAGATAAGACGAGTTTTTGGTCATAAATCTGAAACATGTAAATCGCCCTGGAAGCCCAAAACTATGGGCAATAGCTCATGAAAACGGCCATAAAACGCAAAAATGATGACTTTTTGGTCAAACCTCTAACACTCGTAAATCGACCTGGAACACCAAAACTGTGGGAAATAACTCATGAAACGGTTATAAAACGAAGGAACTATGACTTTTTGGTCATACCTCTGAAACATGTAAATCGCCCTGGAACCCAAAACTATGGGAAATATCTCATGATAACGGCCATAAAACACGAAAAAAAGAGTTCTTGGTCATGCCCACAAAAATGTATTGGGCTTTATATTCGTTGTAGATCACCTTGAAACCCCAAAACTATGGACAATAACTCATGAAAATGGCCATAAAACACAAAAAGACGAACTTTTGGTCATAACTCTAAAACATGTAAATCGTCCTGGAACCCCAAAAATATGGGTAATAGCTCATGAAAACGGCCATAAAGCGCAAAAATTATGACTTTTTGGTCAAACGTCTCAAAAATGTATATCGCCCTTAAACACCAAAACAGTGGGCAATAACTAATGGAATGGCCATAAAATGCAAAAAATACGATTTTTTTGGTCATAACTCTGAAAAATATAAATCGCCCTAGAACGCCAAAACCATAGGCAGTAGCTCATGAAAACGCCCATAAAACGCAAAAACGACGAGTTTTTGGTCATACCTCTCAATCATGTAAGTCGTCCAGGAACCCCAAAACTATGGGCAATAGCTCATGAAAACAGCCATAAAACACGAAAACGACGAGTTCATGGTCATGCCCGCAAAAATGTATCAGGCCTTACGTTCGTTGTAAATCAGCCTCGAACCTTAAAACTATGGGCAATAACTCATGAAAATGGCCATAAAATGCAGAAAAAACGAGTTTTTGGTCATAACTCTAAAACATGTAAATCACCCTGGAACCCCAAAACTATGGGCAATAGCTCATGAAAACGGCCATAAAACGCAAAAATGACGACTTTTTGGTCAAACCTCTCAAACTCGTGAAAACACCAAAACTATGGGCAATAGCTCTTGAAAACGGCTATAAAACGCACAAACGACGACTTTTTGGTCAGACCTCTCAAATATGTAAATCGCCCAGGAACCCTAAAACTATGGGCAATAGCTCATGAAAACAGCCAAAAAACACGAAAAAAAGAGTTCTTGGTCATGCCCACAAAAATGTATTGGGCTTTATGTTCGTTGTAGATCACCCCGAAACCCCAAAACTATGGGTAATAACTCACGAAAATGGCCATAAAAAACAAAAAGACGAGTTTTTGGTCATAACTCTGAAACATGTAAATCTTCTTGGAACCCCAATACTACTCATGAAAACAGCCATAAACGCAAAAATGATGACTTTTTGGTCAAACATCTCAAACATGTAAATCTCCCTTGAACACCAAAACTGTGGGCAATAACTAATGAAATGGCCATAAAACGCAAAAAATACGAGTTTTTGCTCAGAACTCTGAAAAATATAAATCGCCCTAGAACGCCAAAACTATAGGCAGTAGCTCATGAAAACGCCCATAAAACGCACAAAAGACGACTTTTTGGTCATAACTCTGAAACCTGTAAATCAACCTCGAACCCCAAAACTATGGGCAATAGCTCACGAAAACGGCCATAAAACACAAAAATGACGAGTTCATGGTCATGCCCACAAAAATGTATCGGCCTTACGTCGTTTGAAATCACCTCGGAACCCTAAAACTATGGGCAATAACTCATGAAAATGGCCATAAACGCAAAAACGACTTTTTGGTCATAACTCTGAAACCTGTAAATCAACCTCGAACCCCAAAACTATGGGCAATAGCTCACGAAAACGGCCATAAAACGCAAAAATGACGACTTTTTGGTCAAACCTCTCAAACTCGTAAATCGGCCTGGAACACCAAAACTATGGGCAATAGCTCTTGAAAACGGCTATAAAACGAAGAAACTATGACTTTTTGGTTAGACCTCTCAAATATGTAAATCGCTCAGGAACCCCAAAATTATGGGCAATAGCTCATGAAAATAGCCAAAAAAACACGAAATTAAGAGTTTTTGGTCATGCCCACAAAAATGTATTGGGCTTTATGTTCGTAGATCACCCCGAAAACGCCAAAACTATGGGCAATAGCTCATGAAAACGGCTATAAAACGCAAAAACTACGACTTTTTGGTCATACCTCTCAAATATGTAAATCGACCTGGAACCCCAAAACTACTCATGAAAACGGCCATAAAACGCAAAAATGATGACTTTTTGGTCAAACATGTAAATCGCCCATGAACACTAAAACTGTGGGCAATAACTAATGAAATGGCCATAAAATGCAAAAAATACGAGTTTTTGGTCATAACTCTGAAAAATATAAATCGCCCTAGAAAGCCAAAACTATAGGCATAGCTCATGAAAACGGCCATAAAACACAAAAAAGACGAGTTTTTTGATCATACCTATGAAACATGTAAATCGTCTAGCAACCCCAAAACTGTGGGCAATAGCTCATAAAAACAACCATAAAACACGAAAACAACGATTTCATGGTCATGCCCGCAAAAATCTATCGGGCCTTACATTCGTTTGAAATCACCCTGGAACCCTAATACTGTGGGCAATAACTCATGAAAATGGCCATAAACGCAAAAAAGACGAGTTTTTCGTCATACCTCTCAATCATGTAAATCGTCCAGGAACCCCAAAACTGTGGGCAATAGCTCATGAAAACAGCCATAAAACACGAAATGATGACTTTTGGTCAAACCTCTCAAACTCAGAATCGACCTGGAACACCAAAACTATGGGCAATAGCTCTTGAAAACGGCTATAAAACGCACAAACGACGACTTTTTGGTCAGACCTCTCAAATATATAAATCGCCCAGGAACCCCAAAACTGTGGGCAATAGCTCATGAAAACAACCAAAAAACACAAAAAAAGAGTTCTTGGTCATGCCCACAAAAATGTATTGGGCTTTATGTTCATTGTAGATCACCCTGAAATCCCAAAACTATGGGCAATAACTCACGAAAATGGCCATAAAACACAAAAAGATGAGTTTTTGGTCATAACTCTAAAACATGTAAATCGTCCTAGAACCCCAAAACTACTCATGAAAATAGCCATAAAACGCAAAAATGATGACTTTTTGGTCAAACATCTCAAACATGTAAATCGCCCTTGAACACCAAAACTGTGGGCAATAACTAATGAAATGGCCATAAAACGCAAAAATACGAGTTTTTGGTCATAACTCTGAAAAATATAAATCGGCCTAGAACGCCAAAACTATAGGCAGTAGCTCATGAAAACGGCCATAAAACGCAAAAACGACGAATTTTTGGTCATACCTCTCAAATATATAAATCACCCAGGAACCCCAAACATTGGGAAATAGCTCATGAAAACAACCATAAAACACGAAAAAAGAGTTCTTGGTCATGCCCACAAAAATGTATTGGCCTTACGCTCGCTTGAAATCACCCTGGAACCCTAAAACCATGGGCAATAACTCATGAAAATGGCCATAAAACGCAGAAAAAACGAGTTTTTGGTCATAACTCTGAAACATGTAAATCAACCTGGAACCCCAAAACTATGGGCAATAGCTCACGAAAACGGCCATAAAACGCAAAAATGATGACTTTTTGGTCAAACCTCTCAAACTCGTAAATCGACCTGGAACACCAAAACTATGGGCAATAGCTCATGAAAACGGCTATAAAACGCAAAAACGACGACTTTTTGGTCAGACCTCTCAAATATGTAAATCGCCCAGGAACCCCAAAACCATGGGAAATATCTCATGAAAACAACCAAAAAACTCGAAAAAAAGAGTTCTTGGTCATGCCAACAAAAATGTATTGGGCTTTATGTTCGTTGTAGATCACCCTGAAACCCCAAAACTATGGGCAATAACTCATGAAAATGGCCATAAAACACAAAAAGATGAGTTTTTGGTCATAACTCTGAAACATGTAAATCGTCCTGGAACCCCAAAACTACTCATGAAAACAGCCATAAAACGCAAAAATGATGACTTTTTGGTCAAACATCTCAAAAATGTAAATCGCCCTTGAACACCAAAACTGTGGGCAATAACTAATGAAATGGCCATAAAACGCAAAAAATACGAGTTTTTGGTCATAACTCTGAAAAATATAAATCGCCCTAGAACGCCAAAACCATAGGCAGTAGCTCATGAAAACGCCCATAAAACGCAAAAACGACGAGTTTTTGGTCATACCTCTCAATCATGTAAGTCGTCCAGGAACCCCAAAACTATGGGCAATAGCTCATGAAAACAGCCATAAAACACGAAAACGACGAGTTCATGGTCATGCCCGCAAAAATGTATCAGGCCTTACGTTCGTTGTAAATCAGCCTCGAACCTTAAAACTATGGGCAATAACTCATGAAAATGGCCATAAAACGCAAAAAGACGGCTTTTTGGTCATAACTCTGAAACATGTAAATCTCCCTCGAACCCCAAAACTATGGGCAATAGCTCACGAAAACGGCCATAAAACACAAAAATGACGACTTTTTGGTCAAACCTCTCAAACTCGTAAATCAGCCTGGAACACCAAAACTATGGAAATAGCTCTTGAAAACGGCTATAAAACGAAGAAACTATGACTTTTTGGTTAGACCTCTCAAATATGTAAATCGCTCAGGAACCCCAAAATTATGACCAAAATAGCCAAAAAAAACACGAAAAAAAGAGTTCATGGTCATGCCCACAAAAATGTATTGGGCTTTATGTTCGTTGTAGATCACCTTGAAACCCCAAAACTATGGGCAATAACTCATGAAAATGGCCATAAAACACAAAAAGATGAGTTTTTGGTCATAACTCTGAAACATGTAAATCGTCCGGGAACCCCAAAACTACTCATGAAAATAGCCATAAAACGCAAAAATGATGACTTTTTGGTCAAACATCTCAAAAATGTAAATCGCCCTTGAACACCAAAACTGTGGGCAATAACTAATGAAATGGCCATAAAACGCAAAAAATACGAGTTTTTGGTCATAACTCTGAAAAATATAAATCGCCCTAGAATGCCAAAACTATAGGCAGTAGCTCATGAAAATGCCCATAAAACGCAAAAACGACGAGTTTTGGTCATACCTCTCAATCATGTAAGTCGTCCAGGAACCCCAAAACTATGGGCAATAGCTCATGAAAATAGCCATAAAACACGAAAACGACGAGTTCATAGTCATGCCCGCAAAAATGTGTCGGGCCTTACGTTCATTGTAAATCACCCTGGAACCCTAAAATTGTGGGCAATAACTCATGAAAATGGCCATAAAACGCAGAAAAGACGAGTTTTTGGTCATAACTCTGAAACATGTAAATCGCCCTGGAACCCCAAACTATAGGCAATAGCGCATGACAACGTCCATAAAACGCAAAAACGACGACTTTTTGGTCAAACCTCTCAAACTCGTAAATCGACCTGGAACACCAAAACTATGGGCAATAGCTCTTGAAAACGGCTATAAAACGAAGAAACTATGACTTTTTGGTCAGACATCTCAAATATGTAAATCGCCCAGGAACCCCAAAACGGTGGGCAATAGCTCATGAAAACAGCCAAAAACACGAAAAAAAGAGTTCATGGTCATGCCCACAAAAATGTATTGGGCTTTATGTTCGTTGTAGATCACCCTGAAACCCCAAAACTATGGGCAATAACTCACGAAAATGGCCATAAAACACAAGAAGACGAGTTTTTGGTCATAACTCTGAAACATGTAAATCATCCTGGAACCCCAATACTACTCATGAAAACAGCCATAAACGCAAAAATGATGACTTTTTGGTCAAACATCTCAAACATGTAAATCGCCCTTGAACACCAAAACTGTGGGCAATAACTAATGAAATGGCCATAAAACGCAAAAAATACGAGTTTTTGGTCAGAACTCTGAAAAATATAAATCGCCCTAGAACGCCAAAACTATAGGCAGTAGCTCATGAAAACGCCCATAAAACGCAAAAACGACGAGTTTTTGGTCATACCTCTCAATCATGTAAATCGTCCAGGAACCCCAAAACTGTGGGCAATAGCTCATGAAAACAGCCATAAAACACGAAAACGACGAGTTCATGGTCATGCCCACAAAAATGTATCGGGCCTTACGTTCGTTGTAAATCACCCTGGAACCCTAAAACTGTGGGCAATAACTCATGAAAATGGCCATAAAACGCAGAAAAGACGAGTTTTTGGTCATAACTCTGAAACATGTAAATCGCCCTCGAACCCCAAAACTATGGGCAATAGCTCATGAAAACGGCCATAAAACGCATAAGTGATGACTTTTTGGTCAAACCTCTCAAACTCGTAAATCGACCTGGAACACCAAAACTATGGGCAATAGCTCTTGAAAACGGCTATAAAACGAAGAAACTATGACTTTTTGGTCAGACATCTCAAATATGTAAATCGCCCAGGAACCCCAAAACGGTGGGCAATAGCTCATGAAAACAGCCAAAAACACGAAAACGACGAGTTCATGGTCATGCCCACAAAAATGTATTGGGCTTTATGTTCGTTGTAGATCACCCTGAAACCCCAAAACTATGGGCAATAACTCACGAAAATGGCCATAAAACACAAGAAGACGAGTTTTTGGTCATAACTCTAAAACATGTAAATCGTCCTGCCCAAAACTACTCAGGAAAACAGCCATAAAAACGCAAAAATGATGACTTTTTGGTCAAACATCTCAAACATGTAAATCGCCCTTGAACACCAAAACTGTGGGCAATAACTAATGAAAATGGCCATAAAACGCAGAAAAGACGAGTTTTTGGTCATAACTCTGAAAAATATAAATCGCCCTAGAACGCCAAAACTATAGGCAGTAGCTCATGAAAACGCCCATAAAACGCAAAAACGACGAGTTTTTGGTCATACCTCTCAATCATGTAAATCGTCCAGGAACCCCAAAACTGTGGGCAATAGCTCATGAAAACAGCCATAAAACACGAAAACGACGAGTTCATGGTCATGCCCACAAAAATGTATCGGGCCTTACGTTCGTTTGAAATCACCCTGGAACCCTAAAACTGTGGGCAATAACTCATGAAAATGGCCATAAACGCACAAAAGACGAGTTTTTGGTCATAACTCTGAAACCTGTAAATCGCCCTCGAACCCCAAAACTATGGGCAATAGCTCACGAAAACGGCCATAAAACGCAAAAATGACGACTTTTTGGTCAAACCTCTCAAACTCGTAAATCGGCCTGGAACACCAAAACTATGGGCAATAGCTCTTGAAAACGGCAATAAAACGAAGAAACTATGACTTTTTGGTTAGACCTCTCAAATATGTAAATCGCTCAGGAACCCCAAAATTATGGGCAATAGCTCATGAAAATAGCCAAAAAAAACACGAAATTAAGAGTTCATGGTCATGCCCACAAAAATGTATTGGGCTTTATGTTCGTTGTAGATCACCCTGAAACCCCAAAACTATGGGCAATAACTCACGAAAATGGCCATAAAACACAAGAAGACGAGTTTTTGGTCATAACTCTGAAACATGTAAATCATCCTGGAACCCCAATACTACTCATGAAAACAGCCATAAACGCAAAAATGATGACTTTTTGGTCAAACATGTAAATCGCCCTTGAACACAAAAACTGTGGGCAATAACTAATGAAATGGCCATAAAACGCAAAAAATACGAGTTTTTGGTCATAACTCTGAAAAATATAAATCTCCCTAGAACGCCAAAACTATAGGAAGTAGCTCATGAAAACGCCCATAAAACAAAAAAACGACAAGTTTTTGGTCATACCTCTCAAATATGTAAATCGTGTAGGAACCCCAAAACTGTGGGCAATAGCTCATGAAAATATCCATAAAACACGAAAACGACGAGTTCATGGTCATGCCCACAAAAATGTATCGGGCCTTACGTTCGTTTGAAATCACCCTGGAACCCTAAAACTGTGGGCAATAACTCATGAAAATGGCCATAAAACGCAGAAAAAACGAGTTTTTGGTCATAACTCTGAAACCTGTAAATCGCCCTCGAACCCCAAAACTATGGGCAATAGCTCACGAAAACGGCCATAAAACGCAAAAATGACGACTTTTTGGTCAAACCTCTCAAACTCGTAAATCGGCCTGGAACACCAAAACTATGGGCAATAGCTCTTGAAAACGGCAATAAAACGAAGAAACTATGACTTTTTGGTTAGACCTCTCAAATATGTAAATCGCTCAGGAACCCCAAAATTATGGGCAATAGCTCATGAAAATAGCCAAAAAAAACACGAAATTAAGAGTTCATGGTCATGCCCACAAAAATGTATTGGGCTTTATGTTCGTTGTAGATCACCCTGAAACCCCAAAACTATGGGCAATAACTCATGAAAATGGCCATAAAACACAAAAAGATGAGTTTTTGGTCATAACTCTGAAACATGTAAATCGTCCTGGAACCCCAAATCTACTCATGAAAACAGCCATAAAACGCAAAAATGATGACTTTTTGGTCAAACATCTCAAAAATGTAAATCGCCCTTGAACACCAAAACTGTGGGCAATAACTAATGAAATGGCCATAAAACGCAAAAAATACGAGTTTTTGGTCATAACTCTGAAAAATATAAATCGCCCTAGAACGCCAAAACCATAGGCAGTAGCTCATGAAAATGCCCATAAGACGCAAAAACGACGAGTTTTTGGTCATACCTCTCAATCATGTAAGTCGTCCAGGAACCCCAAAACTATGGGCAATAGCTCATGAAAACAGCCATAAAACACGAAAACGACGAGTTCATAGTCATGCCCAGAAAAATGAATCGGGCCTTACGTTCGTTGTAAATCACCCTGGAACCCTAAAATTGTGGGCAATAACTCATGAAAATGGCCATAAAACGCAGAAAAGACGAGTTTTTGGTCATAACTCTGAAACATGTAAATCGCCCTGGAACCCCAAAACTATGGGCAATAGCTCATGAAAACGGCCATAAACCACATAAATGATGACTTTTTGGTCAGACCTCTCAAACTCGTAAATCGACCTAGAACACCAAAAGTATGGGCAATAGCTCATGAAAACGGCTATAAAACGAAGAAACTATGACTTTTTGGTCAGACATCTCAAATATGTAAATCGCCCAGGAACCCCAAAACGGTGTGCAATAGCTCATGAAAACAGCCAAAAACACGAAAAAAAGAGTTTTTGGTCATGCCCACAAAAATGTATTGGGCTTTATGTTCGTTGTAGATCACCCTGAAAACCCCAAAACTATGGGCAATAACTCACGAAAATGGCCATAAAACACAAGAAGACGAGTTTTTGGTCATAACTCTGAAACATGTAAATCGTCCTGGAACCCCAAAACTACTCATGAAAACAGCCATAAAACGCAAAAATGATGACTTTTTGGTCAAACATCTCAAACATGTAAATCGCCCTTGAACACCAAAACTGTGGGCAATAACTAATGAAATGGCCATAAAACGCAAAAAATACGAGTTTTTGGTCAGAACTCTGAAAAATATAAATCGCCCTAGAACGCCAAAACTATAGGCAGTAGCTCATGAAAACGCCCATAAAACGCAAAAACGACGAGTTTTTGGTCATACCTCTCAATCATGTAAATCGTCCAGGAACCCCAAAACTGTGGGCAATAGCTCATGAAAACAGCCATAAAACACGAAAACGACGAGTTCATGGTCATGCCCACAAAAATGTATCGGGCCTTACGTTCGTTTGAAATCACCCTGGAACCCTAAAACTGTGGGCAATAACTCATGAAAATGGCCATAAAACGCAGAAAAAACGAGTTTTTGGTCATAACTCTGAAACATGTAAATCGCCCTGGAACCCCAAAACTATGGGCAATAGCTCACGAAAACGGCCATAAAACGCAAAAATGACGACTTTTTGGTCAAACCTCTCAAACTCGTAAATCGGCCTGGAACACCAAAACTATGGGCAATAGCTCTTGAAAACGGCTATAAAACGAAGAAACTATGACTTTTTGGTTAGACCTCTCAAATATGTAAATCGCTCAGGAACCCCAAAATTATGGGCAATAGCTCATGAAAATAGCCAAAAAAAACACGAAATTAAGAGTTTTTGGTCATGCCCACAAAAATGTATTGGGCTTTATGTTCGTTGTAGATCACCCTGAAAACCCCAAAACTATGGGCAATAACTCACGAAAATGGCCATAAAACACAAAAAGACGAGTTTTTGGTCATAACTCTGAAACATGTAAATCGTCCTGGAACCCCAAAACTACTCATGACAACAGCCATAAAACGCAAAAATGATGACTTTTTGGTCAAACATCTCAAACATGTAAATCGCCCTTGAACACCAAAACTGTCGGCAATATCTAATGAAATGGCCATAAAACGCAAAAAATACAAGTTTTTTGTCATAACTCTGAAAAATATAAATCGCCCTAGAACGCCAAAACTATAGGCAGTAGCTCATCAAAAAGGCAATAAAACGCAAAAACGACGAGTTTTTGGTCATACCTCTCAAACATGTAAATCGTCTAGAAACCCCAAAACTGTGGGAAATAGCTCATGAAAACAGCCATAAAACACGAAAACGATGAGTTCATGGTCATGCCCGCAAAAATGTATCGGGCCTTACGTTCAGTGTAAATCACCCTGGAACCCTAAAACTGTGGGCAATAACTCATGAAAATGGCCATAAAACGCAGAAAAAACGAGTTTTTGGTCATAACTCTGAAACATGTAAATCACCCTGGAACCCCAAAACTATGGGCAATAGCTCACGAAAACGGCCATAAAACGCAAAAATGACGACTTTTTGGTCAAACCTCTCAAACTCGTAAATCGACCTGGAACACCAAAACTATGGGCAATAGCTCTTGAAAACGGCTATAAAACGAAGAAACTATGACTTTTTGGTTAGACCTCTCAAATATGTAAATCGCTCAGGAACCCCAAAATTATGGGCAATAGCTCATGAAAATAGCCAAAAAAAACACGAAATTAAGAGTTTTTGGTCATGCCCACAAAAATGTATTGGGCTTTATGTTCGTTGTAGATCACCCTGAAAACCCCAAAACTATGGGCAATAACTCACGAAAATGGCCATAAAACACAAGAAGACGAGTTTTTGGTCATAACTCTGAAACATGTAAATCGTCCTGGAACCCCAAAACTACTCATGAAAACAGCCATAAAACGCAAAAATGATGACTTTTTGGTCAAACATCTCAAACATGTAAATCGCCCTTGAACACCAAAACTGTGGGCAATAACTAATGAAATGGCCATAAAACGCAAAAAATACGAGTTTTTGCTCATAACTCTGAAAAATATAAATCGCCCTAGAACGCCAAAACTATAGGCAGTAGCTCATGAAAACGCCCATAAAACGCAAAAACGACGAGTTTTTGGTCATACCTCTCAAATATGTAAATCGCTCAGGAACCCCAAAATTATGGGCAATAGCTCATGAAAATAGCCAAAAAAAACACGAAATTAAGAGTTCATGGTCATGCCCACAAAAATGTATCGGGCCTTACGTTCGTTTGAAATCACCCTGGAACCCTAAAACTGTGGGCAATAACTCATGAAAATGGCCATAAACGCACAAAAGACGAGTTTTTGGTCATAACTCTGAAACCTGTAAATCGCCCTCGAACCCCAAAACTATGGGCAATAGCTCACGAAAACGGCCATAAAACGCAAAAATGACGACTTTTTGGTCAAACCTCTCAAACTCGTAAATCGGCCTGGAACACCAAAACTATGGCAATAGCTCTTGAAAACGGCTATAAAACGAAGAAACTATGACTTTTTGGTTAGACCTCTCAAATATGTAAATCGCTCAGGAACCCCAAAATTATGGGCAATAGCTCATGAAAATAGCCAAAAAAACACGAAATAAAGAGTTTTTGGTCATGCCCACAAAAATGTATTGGGCTTTATGTTCGTTGTAGATCACCCTAAAAACCCCAAAACTATGGGCAATAACTCACGAAAATGGCCATAAAACACAAAAATACGAGTTTTTGGTCATAACTCTGAAACATGTAAATCGTCCTGGAACCCCAAAACTACTCATGACAACAGCCATAAAACGCAAAAAAGACGAGTTTTTGGTCATACCTCTCAAACATGTAAATCGCCCTTGAACACCAAAACTGTGGGCAACAATTAATTAAATGGCCATAAAACGCAAAAAATACGAGTTTTTGGTCATAACTCTGAAAAATATAAATCACCCTAGAACGCCAAAACTATGGGCAGTAGCTCATGAAAACGGCCATAAAACACAAAATGACGAGTTTTGGTCATACCTCTCAATCATGTAAATCGTCCAGGAACCCCAAAACTGTGGGCAATAGCTCATGAAAACATCCATAAAACACGAAAACGATGAGTTCATGGTCATGCCCACAAAAATGTATCGGGACTTACGTTCGTTCTAAATCACCCTGAAACCCTAAAAATGTGGGAAATAACTCATGAAAATGGCCATAAAACGCAGAAAAGACGAGTTTTTGGTCATAACTCTGAAACTCGTAAATCGACCTGGAACACCAAAACTATGGGCAATAGCTCTTGAAAACGGCTATAAAACGCAAAAATGACGACTTTTTGGTCAAACCTCTCAAACTCGTAAATCGGCCTGGAACACCAAAACTATGGGCAATAGCTCTTGAAAACGGCAATAAAACGAAGAAACTATGACTTTTTGGTTAGACCTCTCAAATATGTAAATCGCTCAGGAACCCCAAAATTATGGGCAATAGCTCATGAAAATAGCCAAAAAAAACACGAAATTAAGAGTTTTTGGTCATGCCCACAAAAATGTATTGGGCTTTATGTTCGTTGTAGATCACCCTGAAAACCCCAAAACTATGGGCAATAACTCACGAAAATGGCCATAAAACACAAAAAGACGAGTTTTTGGTCATAACTCTGAAACATGTAAATCGTCCTGGAACCCCAAAACTACTCATGACAACAGCCATAAAACGCAAAAATGATGACTTTTTGGTCAAACATCTCAAACATGTAAATCGCCCTTGAACACCAAAACTGTGGGCAATAACTAATGAAATGGCCATAAAACGCAAAAAATACGAGTTTTTGGTCAGAACTCTGAAAAATATAAATCGCCCTAGAACGCCAAAACTATAGGCAGTAGCTCATGAAAACGCCCATAAAACGCAAAAACGACGAGTTTTTGGTCATACCTCTCAATCATGTAAATCGTCCAGGAACCCCAAAACTGTGGGCAATAGCTCATGAAAACAGCCATAAAACACGAAAACGACGAGTTCATGGTCATGCCCACAAAAATGTATCGGGCCTTACGTTCGTTTGAAATCACCCTGGAACCCTAAAACTGTGGGCAATAACTCATGAAAATGGCCATAAACGCACAAAAGACGAGTTTTTGGTCATAACTCTGAAACATGTAAATCGCCCTCGAACCCCAAAACTATGGGCAATAGCTCATGAAAACGGCCATAAAACGCATAAGTGATGACTTTTTGGTCAAACCTCTCAAACTCGTAAATCGGCCTGGAACACCAAAACTATGGGCAATAGCTCTTGAAAACGGCTATAAAACGAAGAAACTATGACTTTTTGGTTAGACCTCTCAAATATGTAAATCGCTCAGGAACCCCAAAATTATGGGCAATAGCTCATGAAAATAGCCAAAAAAACACGAAATAGAGAGTTTTTGGTCATGCCCACAAAAATGTATTGGGCTTTATGTTCGTTGTAGATCACCCTGAAAACCCCAAAACTATGGGCAATAACTCACGAAAATGGCCATAAAACACAAGAAGACGAGTTTTTGGTCATAACTCTGAAACATGTAAATCGTCCTGGAACCCCAAAACTACTCATGAAAACAGCCATAAAACGCAAAAATGATGACTTTTTGGTCAAACATCTCAAACATGTAAATCGCCCTTGAACACCAAAACTGTGGGCAATAACTAATGAAATGGCCATAAAACGCAAAAAATACGAGTTTTTGGTCAGAACTCTGAAAAATATAAATCGCCCTAGAACGCCAAAACTATAGGCAGTAGCTCATGAAAACGCCCATAAAACGCAAAAACGACGAGTTTTTGGTCATACCTCTCAATCATGTAAATCGTCTAGGAACCCCAAAACTGCGGGCAATAGCTCATGAAAACAGCCATAAAACACGAAAACGACGAGTTCATAGTCATGCCCACAAAAATGTATCGGCCTTACGTTCGTTGTAAATCACCCTGGAACCCCAAAACTATGGGCAATAAGTCATTAAAATGGCCATAAAACGCACAAAAGACGAGTTTTTGGTCATAACTCTAAAACATGTAAATCGCCCTCGAACCCCAAAACTATGGGCAATAGCTCATGAAAACGGCCATAAAACGCATAAGTGATGACTTTTTGGTCAAACCTCTCAAACTCGTAAATCGACCTGGAACACCAAAACTATGGGCAATAGCTCTTGAAAACGGCTATAAAACGAAGAAACTATGACTTTTTGGTCAGACATCTCAAATATGTAAATCGCCTAGGAACCCCAAAACGGTGGGCAATAGCTCATGAAAATAGCCAAAAACACGAAAAAAAGAGTTCATGGTCATGCCCACAAAAATGTATTGGGCTTTATGTTCGTTGTAGATCACCCTGAAACCCCAAAACTATGGGCAATAACTCACGAAAATGGCCATAAAACACAAGAAGACGAGTTTTTGGTCATAACTCTGAAACATGTAAATCGTCCTGGAACCCCAATACTACTCATGAAAACAGCCATAAAACGCAAAAATGATGACTTTTTGGTCAAACATCTCAAACATGTAAATCGCCCTTGAACACCAAAACTGTGGGCAATAACTAATGAAATGGCCATAAAACGCAAAAAATACGAGTTTTTGGTCAGAACTCTGAAAAATATAAATCGCCCTAGAACGCCAAAACTATAGGCAGTAGCTCATGAAAACGCCCATAAAACGCAAAAACGACGAGTTTTTGGTCATACCTCTCAATCATGTAAATCGTCCAGGAACCCCAAAACTGTGGGCAATAGCTCATGAAAACAGCCATAAAACACGAAAACGACGAGTTCATGGTCATGCCCACAAAAATGTATCGGGCCTTACGTTCGTTTGAAATCACCCTGGAACCCTAAAACTGTGGGCAATAACTCATGAAAATGGCCATAAAACGCAGAAAAAACGAGTTTTTGGTCATAACTCTAAAACATGTAAATCGCCCTGGAACCCCAAAACTATGGGCAATAGCTCACGAAAACGGCCATAAAACGCAAAAATGACGACTTTTTGGTCAAACCTCTCAAACTCGTAAATCGGCCTGGAACACCAAAACTATGGGCAATAGCTCTTGAAAACGGCAATAAAACGAAGAAACTATGACTTTTTGGTTAGACCTCTCAAATATGTAAATCGCTCAGGAACCCCAAAATTATGGGCAATAGCTCATGAAAATAGCCAAAAAAAACACGAAATTAAGAGTTCATGGTCATGCCCACAAAAATGTATTGGGCTTTATGTTCGTTGTAGATCACCCTGAAAACCCCAAAACTATGGGCAATAACTTACTAAAATGGCCATAACTCTGAAACATGTAAATCGTCCTGGAACCCCAAAACTACTCATGAAAACAGCCATAAAACGCAAAAATGATGACTTTTTGGTCAAACATCTCAAACATGTAAATCGCCCTTGAACACCAAAACTGTGGGCAATAACTAATGAAATGGCCATAAAACGCAAAAATACGAGTTTTTGGTCATAACTCTGAAAAATATAAATCGCCCTAGAACGCCAAAACTATAGGCAGTAGCTCATGAAAACGCCCATAAAACGCAAAAACGACGAGTTTTTGGTCATACCTCTCAATCATGTAAATCGTCCAGGAACCCCAAAACTGTGGGCAATAGCTCATGAAAACAGCCATAAAACACGAAAACGACGAGTTCATGGTCATGCCCACAAAAATGTATCGGGCCTTACGTTCGTTTGAAATCACCCTGGAACCCTAAAACTGTGGGCAATAACTCATGAAAATGGCCATAAACGCACAAAAGACGAGTTTTTGGTCATAACTCTGAAACATGTAAATCGCCCTCGAACCCCAAAACTATGGGCAATAGCTCACGAAAACGGCCATAAAACGCAAAAATGACGACTTTTTGGTCAAACCTCTCAAACTCGTAAATCGGCCTGGAACACCAAAACTATGGGCAATAGCTCTTGAAAACGGCTATAAAACGAAGAAACTATGACTTTTTGGTCAGACATCTCAAATATGTAAATCGCCCAGGAACCCCAAAACGGTGGGCAATAGCTCATGAAAATAGCCAAAAACACGAAAAAAAGAGTTCATGGTCATGCCCACAAAAATGTATTGGGCTTTATGTTCGTTGTAGATCACCCTGAAACCCCAAAACTATGGGCAATAACTCACGAAAATGGCCATAAAACACAAGACGAGTTTTTGGTCATAACTCTGAAACATGTAAATCGTCTTGGAACCCCAAAACTACTCGTGAAAACAGCCATAAAACGCAAAAATGATGACTTTTTGGTCAAACATCTCAAACATGTAAATCGCCCTTGAACACCAAAACTGTGGGCAATAACTAATGAAATGGCCATAAAACGCAAAAAATACGAGTTTTTGCTCATAACTCTGAAAAATATAAATCGCCCTAGAACGCCAAAACTATAGGCAGTAGCTCATGAAAACGCCCATAAAACGCAAAAACGACGAGTTTTTGGTCATACCTCTCAATCATGTAAATCGTCCAGGAACCCCAAAACTGTGGGCAATAGCTCATGAAAACAGCCATAAAACACGAAAACGACGAGTTCATGGTCATGCCCACAAAAATGTATCGGGCCTTACGTTCGTTGTAAATCACCCTGGAACCCTAAAACTGTGGGCAATAACTCATGAAAATGGCCATAAAACGCAGAAAAGACGAGTTTTTGGTCATAACTCTGAAACATGTAAATCACCCTCGAACCCCAAAACTATGGGCAATAGCTCATGAAAACGGCCATAAAACGCATAAGTGATGACTTTTTGGTCAAACCTCTCAAACTCGTAAATCGACCTGAAACACCAAAACTATGGGCAATAGCTCTTGAAAACGGCTATAAAACGAAGAAACTATGACTTTTTGGTTAGACCTCTCAAATATGTAAATCGCTCAGGAACCCCAAAATTATGGGCAATAGCTCATGAAAATAGCCAAAAACACGAAAAAAAGAGTTCATGGTCATGCCCACAAAAATGTATTGGGCTTTATGTTCGTTGTAGATCACCCTGAAACCCCAAAACTATGGGCAATAACTCACGAAAATGGCCATAAAACACAAGAAGACGAGTTTTTGGTCATAACTCTGAAACATGTAAATCGTCCTGGAACCCCAATACTACTCATGAAAACAGCCATAAAACGCAAAAATGATGACTTTTTGGTCAAACATCTCAAACATGTAAATCGCCCTTGAACACCAAAACTGTGGGCAATAACTAATGAAATGGCCATAAAACGCAAAAAATACGAGTTTTTGCTCAGAACTCTGAAAAATATAAATCGCCCTAGAACGCCAAAACTATAGGCAGTAGCTCATGAAAACGCCCATAAAACGCAAAAACGACGAGTTTTTGGTCATACCTCTCAATCATGTGAAAGTGTACAATCTTTGCAGAGTGTCAAACTATTCGAATAGCCGCGTCCGCGGTTATGGACAGTTGGAGTGGCCATACTGTTCCCCCGTCAGACTTTTCAAAATGACTTGTGAAATGAATTGAGACTTTGACTTGACCACAACAGAGTTGTGACCGAAAATACAAATTCCGACTTAGAAGTTATAAAATTGTGACTAGCTTTGGAACTTAGTAGAGATAAACCTGGGTTTTTGCAAAACAACCCTAGAGCCTAGTGTCCTATTATCCAAAAACCTCTTACCTGTTAGTATTAGTTTGCGAGTACTTAAAGAGTACTCATGGCTTTGTCCCTGGCTATTCCCATGGCCAGACTATGAAGAGGAGTACCTGGAAGATGGACCCCAGGAAGGTTACGACAACTAGGATCATCTCCCATCGTCAGCATTGCCTGTGACCCCGAAGATGGAGCTTCGCGTACGCTACCGTTATTATTACGTATTCCGCTGCTTAATGGTGTATTAAGAACTGGATCATGAGATCCCTATTTGTGTAAAAACTTATGTATCGTTTGTAATGGATGAAGTACTATGGTATCCAATTCTGTTATGTCTCGCAAAAATGGTAATCCTGGGATTGCGATGTATGGAATAACAGGCATCTAGGATTGAAAAATCCGGGTATTGACAAAAAGCAAGCAATATAAGGATGTTTTTCAAGACACCAGGTTGATTCACATCACCTAAATTATATTAACCATTAGATTTGATACTGACCGTTATGATCTTTTGAGCTGTAGTTGTACGCTAATTTTTATTTTTAGTCTGACACGTAAAGGTCTAAGCATGTACATAAAAATCCAATGCCCCGTACCTAAAAAAAAAGAGCCAATGCCACGTCCCCATGTACTACGATAAAACAACCGTCCTAAGTTTAATCACGTAGGAGTTTGTTTTGACCAGACCGCTTATCGATAGATTCCATGTAAACTCCGATCTCTATTGGCAGATTCTAACTAAACTTTTATTCAAACGATCATCCAATTTTTTTTATAATAGCATCATAGTTTCTAGGCGCTTAAAGTAATTAGAAGTTACATGAATTGGTGTAGCGCACACGTATATACGAGAGTACTACCGGCCTTCATGCAGTGTCACTAGTAGAAAAAGAGCCATACGTCCACCCTAGTTTGGAGCATTAGTCGGTTATGGTTGGACCCGGGAAATGTGAACATTAGTCCCGTTCCAATGGCTAGAACGCCATACATCTTTAATTCCGGGTCAAACGGGACCTTTAGTCCCGGTTCGTATGACCAACCGGGACTAAAAGGGGTGCCCCAGTGCCAATACCTTTAGTCCCGGTTCGTATCACCAACCGGGACTAAAGGTGTGACCTTTAGTCCCGGTTCGTATTACCAACCCGGACTAAAGGGATTGGCACCGGGTCACCCCTTTTAGTCCCGGGTGGTGATACTAACCGACTAAAAGTATTGATCGGCTAAGCTTAGTGGAGCGTGTCAATAGGTAGTGCTTTCTTTTTCTAATTCAAGCTGGATGTCCATCGTGCTAAGCTGATTATAGCACGTTAATAGGCAATTCTTTTTTTTCTGATTTGAGTCGCTGCACCGATGGAACCTAATGGCGCAGACCAATAAAAGGAAAGAAAACTATATGTCGTGCGAGAACGTGACTTGGACGTAATTAGATGGACCTAGTTAAATCCTAGCCCTAAATTAAAAATCTAATAGTTAATAGTATAATTTTGAAGATGTGTATCAACCTAATGCCTTCGAAACAATTTTTATATTGATTTTTCTTTATTTCTTTGTCTCTACTCGACATGTTACAACTTGATGGCTGGACGTTATCTCGACTTGGCAAAAAGGCTCCTAGCCTAACACGGACACGCCTAAGCCTGTGTATCTACGGGTTTAATTTGAGCGGGTTTTGCTGGTTTATCAACCCGGTGGATTTTTTCTGGTTTATCAACGAGCGCCAGATTGAAGCTTGAACCTCCGCTAGCTCCACCCGCAGGAAAAAATCGAAAAGAAAAAAATTATTTTAGTATTTTTTATGTTATATTTGAATTCCTCGCATTTTTCTGATAATAATGGATATATTATTTATTAAAATTCGATTTACAGATTTGAAGATATTGTTTATGTCATATTAAATGAATAAATGGCAAAAATGAATAAAATATTAATTTAATTAGTTTTTACTTTCATTAGAATAAAATGTTATTATTAATTATTTATTGTTGTTTACTAAAATTAGTTGTTCTTAATTTCAAAAAAACGTGTCACATATCGATATGAGTTAATAAGATTGATATACTAGTCTTGACAACAAGATATATTGGTCTTTCGCGTAGGTGGGAGAGATGGAATGAAGAAGTTAAGCGTGCTGGGGTGGAGTAGTGCTAGGATGGGTGACTGGATGGGAAGTTTGACTGTAAGTACGATTTGAACTAAGATTAAGTATAATTAGTATTAAAAATGAGAGATGTGGGAGATCAACGAGCCTAATAATTCAAAGGTTTAAGAAAAAATTGAAAAAAAATCAAATTTTTTTTAAAAAAAATAAAATAAAAAAACTTTTAGTCCCGGTTTGTATTACAAACCGGGACTAAAGGTCCTCCCCACATTGCACGAAGTAGCGGCCACGTGTGCCCCATTTGTCCCGGTTGGTGGGACAACCGGGACTAAAGGTTAGAGCTTTAGTCCCGATTGCCCCGTCCCGGTTGGGCAACCGGAACTAATGGCCCTTACCAACCGGGACGCATGGAGAGTTTTCTACCAGTGTGTGTTGTGGCCATATGCCACACTGCTAGGACTAGCAATGAAAGTACTTAATTAATTATAGGAAGTTTCGTGTATTAGAGAGCATGCAGCTGTTTAGCACGAAATAGCTCTACGTTGCGGTTTCCAAAATCAGAATTTTCAAGTTTAATAAAATATATAGAAAAAAATTCAATGCACTATACTACAAAATCAATTAATATCATTCCTATTCTCATGAAATATATATTGTATTATAGACATCGACTTTTTGTACATACTTGGTTAAGCTATAAAAAGTTATATTTTTATTAACCCATAACACAGGGCAATTAAAAACGGAGGCCATGTGTAGGATATTGTTGTATAGATTACTCTCTTTTGCAAAAAAAAAAAAGATGCCCTCGGATATGAAATTGGAGGAATTATTACCTAAATTAGTTCCTCAAGTTATTCTTAGTTTTGATATTGATTATGTATTAAAAAATACGATAGATTAAAACACATTGGATAAAATATGAAGCTCCATGATGGCATTTAAAATGAAGGTCAGTCTATAAACCATTTGTATCTTCATGGTTATTCAAGGTTCCTATCACAATTTAGCAGAAACTAAAAGCTGACTTACCTAATAGATTATAAAAAGAGTATACGGGCCACCCATCGGGAAAACAATCAAGACCCTAAGATTGTGAACACCCCGCCGGATACACACAACTACCAAAAATTGGTCCATTGCTCGATAATGGACGAAGAAAAGTAAGCATGAAAAGATGAGCCATGCAAACCACTAACTCCATAGTGTTGCAATGGCCATACGAAATCCTACTTATGTTTTATGACATCGTCGGCACAATCGGGATACCATCACTAAGAACACGTAAACCTAACAAAGGTGTATCGTAGATACAAAAATACAAGCACACATGTTGCAAGAGGTATTTTGGTGACCATACAGAGGAGAGATAAAGTCACGAGACCTTATTACTTGTGATGTCGCCTTAAACGTTAGGTTGCATAACATAGAGCTACAACCTAATCACACTAGAGGTTGATTTGGGGATTTCTTGCCCTCATATGTGTGATCATCTATTGAAGGTCAAGAGAGTTACCGAAGATTGGAAAGACATGTCCATGTGTCCTATTTTATCAGGGAAATGAAATTAAACCTACACACCTATGTACCTATTATATACTAAAAGAAAGATATCGGGCACAAAAATATGGAGATAACTAAAAACTCCAAAAAATCAAAACACCAGTTGTCGATGTGGTGGTCAACTTTTTATTAGTATATCACAATTGTTCCATCAAAGTAACCGCACCTAACAAGATCATAACCGTGAGGTCTACATAGCCTTGCTCGAACATATAAGATTCATTAGATCAAAAAAATAATGCATAAATAAATGGCATCCAATAGAACTTCATAAATTCGACCTAACCATGTCATGGCCATTGTATCTACATAATTATAAATAAGCATATATCATTTGGAAGATCTTTGGAACTTTATCTTGAACTTTCATAATCTGTTAGATCTATCCAAACATACCACTTTTGTTTCTAAAAAAATCCCATATATTTGATTTTTATAACTTTACCTAAACAACTCATAAATGATGGATCTTTAACTAGAGCTATCTATTCGCAAAAAAAAACTAGAGCAATCTAACCATATAATAGCCATTAATATCTATATAACCATTCCTCAACAAACAACATATGTTGGATATAAATAATCCTTTTTTCCAAAAAAATGTAATTATTATTTTTATTTCCGATTAGAAATATAATCATGTTTCAAAATGTTAAAGTTACACATTTATGAATATGTCCATGGCGAAGACATTGTGTATTTCACAACGAAGGAGCTAAACATGATGAAAATATTTATAACATAAAAATAATTTAGATGATGCCCTTGCAAATAAGATGGAAATATTTGAGGTGATGCCCTGGCATTTGCGAGGGCCACCATGCTAGTTGTCAAAAAAAAACGACGGCAGCAGATGAAGTAAATAGGCATATAGAACAACCAGCTAGGCATTTAAACCATCATGAAATCCCTCTCTGGCTCTCTGTCACACACACACACACACACACACACACAGAGTAACGAGCAATCCGTCTCCTGCACAAGTCTTCGAAGACCCTGCGGTCTACAGTTTACAGAGACGAAACAAAGGATAGTGGCTGGCTTTGGCTGTAGCTCGTGTCTTTTTGGCGATGGACGAAACGGCGAGATATCCCGCCGGCTGCCATGCAGCAAGAGTCAATGCATGCATGCTATCGTGTGGACGCCGCGATCAGACCCATGCATGTCTCCATCACGTCAGAGGACGACGAACGGTTTGTTTGCTCCATTCTTTATTTTTCATTTTCATTCAGGAGGCTGACCATCTTGCCCTCAAGGCTCTCCTACAGTGATCTGTCAGGAGGGAGTAGTAGATGCTGTACGTGTCCATAAGCAACATATTCCCAGCTTTTTTGGAATGATAAAAAGTCGACTACCCTGTATTATTATTAGCACGATCGACAACAGTATACAGAGATCACAAAAGTGAACTCCACTGGCGAGAGAAGATTTGCATGCATGTTTGCCAATCGAAGGGACCTGTCGATGGACCACTTTTCTTTTGTCAAGATCAGAGCGTCGACATCACATAATAGGTGCCTCGACACGGCTGCTTAATTACCAAGTAGATGGCCATATTCTGATTCTCCGGAGACAGATAATCGACGCATTTGCAGCTGGTTCACCTAAAATAAATTGATGGATGGATAAAATACTCGCCACGAGGGGTTTCAACAACCGGGAGGGAACGAAATGCTATACCAATTGCTTGCATCCACTAATAATCTTTCCTTTTTTGCTTGCATGAACACACAAACAGTTTGGAGATAGATGGATCCATCGACAGATGATTGAGACATGTACCTCGCTTTGGATCGATCCCCACTCAACCAACCAAGAACCCACTGCTGCAATCTACAATTCTAATAGATACGTGCCGTGCATGCCTGCATCTTCCATGCTGCTTTTTTTTTTGTGAGTGTATCTTTCATGCTGCTAAAACCCTTCCATTTTATAAGCCTAATTAATATGAACTTATTAAGCATCCCCGGAGCATATATTCCATCTATACCATGGAGCAATAATCAAACAACATTATTACATGCTCAACAGCTAAAGAACAACAAAGGTAGGCATCTTTATCTTCGAACATTTTTTTTTTTTGAGAAATTGTATAGTATGATTTCATTGAAAGTGTTGTTGATAAATGCAGTACTGCTAACCTTTAGTTTAGTAGTGTGTGGTTCTCAATCAGCGGCGATTACTTTAGAAATGAGAATATGGGTACCTGGGCACGCTGCTTCCGCGAAAGTTCCGACAGCCGCTCTTTAGTTTGGATCCCTATGATTCGACCAAGTCAGCTAAACTACAACTCCTGCTACTACTCAAATTACCTTGGACTTGGGCTACTCTGGAGCAGTTTATCAATCCAACGGGGAGAGGGAACAAGCTCAATTATTAATCAAAGACAACTATAGACATGTATCCCTTCATTCCCATATTAGGGTAACCTACCTCCTGTCGGAGGCGCCGCCAATCTCTCTCGCCTCCTGTGACCATAGGGCCACATAGGCGCGGTGGATCCCAGTCCTTGTCGGCAGGAGGGTTCCTTTTTTAAATTTTTGTTGGTCTGTTTAAGGTTTTTGTCCTACTCAGAAAGTCTTGTGACGATGGTGACTCCTTGATGCTGGAGTAAATTCTTCTTCCCCTGTCTAGACCCCGTTCCGGTGGTGCGTCTAGCTTCGTCGGAGGGCATGTGGATTTGTGTCTCGATCTCATTGGATTTGCATGGTGTTCCTTCTAATCTACACTTGTCTTCATAGTGTGTATAACTTTAGAAATGAGAATATGGGTACCTGGGCACGCTGCTTCCGCGAAAGTTCCAACAGCCGCTCTTTAGTTTGGATCCCTATGATTCGACCAAGTCAGCTAAACTATAACTCCTGCTACTACTCAAATTACCTTGGGCTTGGGCTACTCTAGAGCAGTTTATCAATCCAACGGGGAGAGGGAACAAGCTCAATTATTAATCAAAGACAACTATAGACGTGTATCCCTTCATTCCCATATTAGGGTAACCTACCTCCTGTCGGAGGCGCCGCCAATCTCTCTCGCCTCCTGTGACCCTAGGGCCACATAGGCGCGGTGGATCCTAGTCCTTGTCGGCAGGAGGGTTCCTTTTTAAAATTTTCCTTGGCCTGTTTAAGGTTTTTGTCCTACTCAGAAAGTCTTGTGACGATGGTGACTCCTTGATGCTGGAGTAAATTCTTCTTCCCCTGTCTAGACCCCGTTCCGATGGTGCGTCTAGCTTCACCGGAGGGCATGTGGATTTGTGTCTCGATCTCATTGGATTTGCATGGTGTTCCTTCTAATCTACACTTGTCTTCATAGTGTGTATAACTTTAGAAATGAGAATATGGGTACCTGGGCACGCTGCTTCCGCGAAAGTTCCGACAATCGCTCTTTAGTTTGGATCCCTATGATTCGACCAAGTCAGCTAAACTATAACTCCTGCTACTACTCAAATTACCTTGGGCTTGGGCTACTCTAGAGCAGTTTATCAATCCAACGGGGAGAGGGAACAAGCTCAATTATTAATCAAAGACAACTATAGACGTGTATCCCTTCATTCCCATATTAGGGTAACCTACCTCCTGTCGGAGGCGCCGCCAATCTCTCTCGCCTCCTGTGACCCTAGGGCCACATAGGCGCGGTGGATCCCAGTCCTTGTCGGCAGGAGGGTTCCTTTTTAAAATTTTCCTTGGCCTGTTTAAGGTTTTTGTCCTACTTAGAAAGTCTTGTGACGATGGTGACTCCTTGATGCTTGAGTAAATTCTTCTTCCCCTGTCTAGACCCCGTTTCGGTGGTGCGTCTAGCTTCGCCGGAGGGCATGTGGATTTGTGTCTCGATCTCATTGGATTTGCATGGTGTTCCTTCTAATCTACACTTGTCTTTATAGTGTGTATAACTTTAGAAATGAGAGTATGGGTACCTGGGCACGCTGCTTCCCAGAAATTTCCGACAGCCTCTCTTTAGTTTGGATCCCCATGATTCGACCAAGTCAGCTAAACTATAACTCCTGCTACTACTCAAATTACCTTGGGCTTGGGATACATAGGTAGTTTATCAATCCAGAGGCGGGAGGGGACAAGCTTTGTTAATCAAAAACAACTATAGACGTGTATAACTTTCTCCCCATGAGAAAGAGCTAGGATATTAGGGTAACCTGTCTCGCTTGACGATGTTTATAATACGAGATGGTGATCAGACGATCAAATTTAGGTTTCCTAGCTAGGAAAAAACTAGGGTTTCTCGAGGTGGAAGAAGATGGGTCCTATGGTGCCGCACCCCCTGTCTTATAGACGCCCCGGTCCTCTTCCCGTCCAATTGGCTGGAAGGGTTCCCACACGGCGACAAGAGAGTGGACACGTAAGTTGAATATGATTTTTTTGCTCATTTTTGCCTCCATCATGCTCTTCATGCACCCCCGGAGGGGGAGGTGGTCCCCCCAGTTGTAGTATCTATATATCTCCTGGCTTGAGGAAGGAGATTGCAGAGGGAGAAGATATATACCTTTCTTGCGCAACAGGAACAAGGACGGTCACCACTTCTACCTTCATCCCGTGCGTGGTCCGCTAGCTGCTGCCTTTGTTCGTCAAATCAAGCACGATAGAGATTATTAACTTGAGCAGAAGCAAGTTGTGCCAACAGCATTTTGGCTTACGGCCGCTAGCTGCTGCTTCAGAGTCCAGACATATAGCTAGCTTTGACAAGCACATATAGGGGTTGAGTAGGACCACGCTCGCTCCATATTTTTAGCTCGTTTCTTCTTCAACACCCATGTTTTTAGCAGCTGGGTTCCGTCATCTGAATCCCAGGTGTACGTACGGCGCCCGCCCACATGCATTGTACTCCGAAAGTGATGCGCATCGCGAGAATTACCACCGCGACCGGCCTGTCCGGTGGGGGTTGCTTGCGGAAAGATTTTTAGTTTGCGTGATTTTGAAACTGACGTGATGAGTATATAAAAGTCCTTATTAGCTGCTTAATTAATCAACCAGCCATAAAAGTTGAGCTAATGCCTTTTCGTACGTCGAATCCGTACGTACGTTTCCGTACGGATTGTGAAACATGAACTAGAGGTTTTTAATTATTCCGCTTAACCAAGTTCAGGATCCAAGGGGAGCAGAGAGCAGGTGAGGTCTGACAGCGATCCAACGGCACGCGTGAGGCTTCCAGGTTACTCTTCTTCGGAACGGACGGTCAAACTTGTCCCTCTCCTCAATCTCGAACATCATCTTCGTCTATGAATAATTCTCTATGTCCCCATCATTAGCTTCTGTGAATCAAATGTATGATTAAGAAGAAGATTTAAGTAGATATTTAGTCCAAAAGCGAAGCATGATCAACTAGGGAGGAACTAAGAGACAGTGTGTTGGACAGAGAGATGTGGAGACAGACAAAAAAGGAAAAATTAGGTGTACCAAGGACGAAGCTCGACCTACATTATATGCATCTAAACAATTATTAGTTAATCAAAGGCACCGAGAGCTAAATTTGAAGGACGGATCCGATTGTTGGTGTATCAAATAGTCATGCTGTCTCTCCTAGCTTAAATCTACCCCTCCAAATAGCCAGCCAGGGAAGCACGTGCGTGTGTTAAGCCTGTGCTAGCGAGAGAGGAACAGATGGAATAATTAAGATCTCAACCCAACCGCGATCTGCTGCAAGCTGGCCCTGCAGAACAATGGTGTCCCAAGGAAGACACACCATTCAATACTTCAAAACCAAAGCATGATTGATGACAGAACAATGGTGTCCCAAGGAAGCTCGGTCTGAAGTGTGCATGTATACCAGTAATTTATCAAAGGCACCGATCGACTAAAATTAAATAAAGAAGAGCTAAAGTATAACAATGAAAAAAAATAGCGCGCTAAATGAAATGGCGTCGGCCTTCTCCAAACACTATGGACGCTATAGCGTGCTATTTCAAGATGGCGTAATACAAGATATAGTCTAAAAATAATTATGATTCTTTTGACACAATAAAAATAAAATAATTTGGCCGGAATAAAATATATATTCCAAAACATGTTAGAACAATACATACGTAACCACATACAAAAATAGTTTTCCAATCTTATAGACACCTAACATCAACATCACACGAGGTAAAACTATAGCATTTGTGTCTACAAGCATTACATCAACATTTCAACAAGGTAGAAAAAAATAGCGCGCTATTTTTTGCTAACGCTATGAAGTTTTAACGTCATATAGCATGCTATTTTGCAAATAACGCCATAACGAGTAAAATTGCTAAAATATAGCGTGACCTCTCCGGATATGCTATAGCGCGCTATTTTTTTTCCATGAGTATAAATAGTAATGATGAACCATAGATCCATAGGCATGGTGAGTATTGTTCTCTGTGATACGGAAAGGAGATATCCATATATACCTCCACGTGAAACCGATCATATCGATCGGTGACTAGGGCCCTAATCAATGATGCATGTCAATGTCAATGCCCAAGAAAGATTTATTCGATTTGTGGTTCAATGCTGTCTCTCCATATATGGCTTAACTCTACCTCTCCTTCCCGTGAGCTTCCTAATCGTACGGACGCCAAAGGTCGGTGATATTATGGCAGAGAGTGCCAGGTAAGCTGCTAGTACTAACAAACAACCGGTGGCTAGATATATCTTCCTGCCATCTCAAATTAGGCTTTCGTCTCGTTTTATAAATAAGGCAACCAACCATAATAAGTTATAAAGATCCAAAAAAAAACAAGACAAAGGATGCTGGGCCACAGCACATCACGACCAGAGAACGTTAAAGACACACTTGCCAAGCGAGAAAAACACCAAAAAAAGGAAGAGCTACGCTGCACTATGGGGGGAGCCACCGTGCCCGAAATAAGAAGATCTTCCTGCCATGACCAGCAATAATGTGCGTTTAGGGAACAAGGAAAACATAGGTTTTTATTTATGGGTTCTTGAAGAGTAAATTTAACGTTTTCATCCAGTAGTAGGGTTCTTGCAGTATAATATATACGATCTTCTGTTTATTTATTTTCATTATTTTCACAACACTATTGTGATGGTTTTCATCATATTTTATCATACAAAGATGGACATTTGATTTTTTTAGAACACCCTGAAGGACCTGAAAACTACATTAAAAAGGCGGGGCATACAAACTTATAGAAATGCCCTCAGAGGGACCCGAATAAATAGACATAAGACTTTTCTTTAGACGGAATACACAGAAGACCTTGAGAGTTATAAATTGCACAGCAAAAGATAATCACGTCGGCCCATGAAACAAGATTGAGTCCTTGGGCTCTGCATCCGGTTGCAGTCTCTCCTGACGTTGTCGGGGAGGAAACCACTTAGCAAGGAACCGTACAATGAGGTGCATAAGGACATGATTGCCATGATCGAGTGGTGCCCATAGCTGGGTAGGCATAAGCTCAGCCAGACGCCAGACACATGGATCCACATAGTCCTCAAGGCCGGGTCCACCCTCACCACTAGGGCTGACAATAAGCACCTCTCCAGATTAAAAACGAGTGACACCATCTGGTTCTCCTTCAAGGGCACTCCTCGTATTCTTCTCGTCACAAAGGAACTATGCTTTGACAGCGGTTACGATGATCTCAACGGTGGCAAGGGGTACATGGACATGGTATACATCACCGTTGGCAAGAGCGCGACGGAGCAGGCGGCATTGACCCTCACACAGTACAAGGATGGCGGTCCCATCACCGGGGAGGGCGTGCGTGCGTCAATGACTACAATGGTCATGTAGTTCTACGAGGGCCAGCGCTTCGCTATCGTCTAGAATAATGTCACTACGGTGTCAAGCATGGGTGGTCAAGTTCATAGACAGGGGTTGGTCTTCTCGTTCAATGGAGGCACATCTCCTATATCCAACATGTCTTGCAAAATTAGAAGTGGGACAAAATTCCCGAGGCTAGAATGATCAAGAATTATGCGGTTCCGGTCCATAGATACTGGGGTCTATAGGGTGACACAACACCAAGTTCCCCTTGTGCACAGTGGTAGAGCTTTCCTATGGTCATGGGGGGCCATGGCCCCCTGCTCTAAAAAATTTCTTAAATATATCTCATATATTTACGCTAAAATGTTAAAGGTTTCTCAAATTTAGCATGATAATGTTCTTGTCCCCTCAGAGTTGTCTAGAATGCTCCGCCATTTGTTCACGCACAAATGATTTAAACAAAATATTAGTATTTCATAATAAAAATATTATTGTAATGCAATATAAAATTAAATAATTCATACATATGATAAATCCATGGTATTTGGAATGTTGGTAAAGACATTCAAAACTACTTATATCTATTGATCGAGCGGAGTATATACCATGTTACTTATTTTTACCAATTGCTCCTTGCCTACACGATCTATATACTTATGTACCTCACACCAAAATCATAGGAGTAACCGATTCGTATGCTATATAAAAAATGAGTAAAACAATATGCATATTTGGCAGTATACTAATAAAAGGATGTAATATACACTCTCTCTCTCTCTCTAACATGTATGATGGGACTTAGAATTGTAATCTCTCCTCTTAGTTACTCCGTGTAATTTGTGTCGATTGGCGGTATATCAAGCACTAAAGCGACCTGTGCCAATGCATCACTTCCACAACAAACGATGCTAGCTTTGTTTCTTTCGATCTCCTATGTTCCTTTCTTGGTTCGTCACTAATATTGATTGAGTGTATCCCTAACTATAAGGATGCAGGCGAGCGCGGGTACGGCAAGGCCTGCCTCCCACCTAACTCTACCAAACTGGAGATTGGAGAAACATGATTAGTGGGATTTTAGGAAGCAAGAGAGATGGGTCCATGTCGTGCCAACACATACAATACCTAGATATAAGATAATACTAGTTTATTAATACATGGTCCACGTCGTGTCTAGTAGCACGTGCTGTATCCGACTATTACTTAATAGCCCGCTTCTTTTTTCTCTCATCTTTACACTCGTCCAACTAAGAAAAAGATAGTATTTTAATTCTTATAGACAGCTGACTAGAACTTATTGTATTTGCTCTTAGCTCTTCCTCCATCGGCGTTGTTTGTGCGGCGAATGCTTCCTAAGCCTTCCCATGTTCCCGACGGCAAGACATCATTCCTGGAGTTTTTCAACATTTCTTTGTAGGTACGAGTTATATGCGGCGCTCACTTAATTTATAGAAGGGGAGGGTTGGTGGGAAAGCAGCTAAACAACAAGAAAAGAACGCGGGAAAAGAAAAGAAAAAGCGAGAACATATCACACACAGGTTGGATGACATAAACTAGTATTTGGAAAGAACAAAGTAACACATATGAGAAATGTATCCGCAATTGTTTGCGTTGAGAAGATACATTTAGATTTTTCGAAACCGTGTGAGTTAGAGGACGACTTCAGTGACGATTAACTTTACCTTAATATATAGGTCTGACATGTACTAGCTAGTGTTGGCAAAATGAAGTTTTATTGTAAAATCTTAAAATCTATCACGAATATAGTTATTGAGTTGGAACTTACCTATGTAAATCATACTAGTCAATCTCAATGTTTCTCGAGAATGAAAAAAGTAAATGTTCACATTATAATGTTTTATGTACGTACGTTTTAGAACTTGGTCCGGCGGGTGTGGCCCCGGTTTGGGCTAACCCGGCTCTTGAATAAGATTAGATATACTCCTTTCGTTTTAAAATATAAGATCTTTTAGGTTTGTAAAAACAATGAATCTAGACTTCTTTTATTGTATAGATTTATTCTAAAGTTGGGTGAACCTACGTACTAAAACAAGTTTAAATATATTTGCTTTATAAAACTAAGACATCTTATAGTGTATTTTGAAATAGATAGCAGACAAACTAGGTTATGGATGATGCCCGCGCCGGCTTATACTTGTGATAATGGTACGGCCCGTGGTACGTGTGTACTTGGCAGAAAAGAAATGAACATCTTATATGCAGGCAGGCAGATGGATCATCGAGGCACGCACGTCCGTACCAGTTTCACTTAATTATGATGGTAAGCTCGCCAGCCTGAGGTAGATCGAGGAACAGATGGAATAAAGATCACGCAGAGGAACAAGTGGAACCAGGCCGGTTTGGTCGGACAAAACGATGCCAACCACGTGACAAACCAGATCACATCTTGACAAAACCAAGTGAACTGTACAAGTACAAGTACAAGCTGGTGCCGTCTCAGGGGCGCGATCGGAATCGGATGAGGCACGCGAGCGCATGCATGTGCAAATATGCAATGCATGCTGGCCCTGCTGGCGGTCTCACGGATTTGGCCATGAGCGGGGACAACACGTACGTACGGGCTGTCACTGTTTTCTTCATGTCGGGGCACATGTACGACTTGCAGGATTATTCCGTAATCATCCTTGCTCTACTTAATTAAACACAGGAAGGCCATGTTAATTGGAAGACGCAGAGTCATGCATGGCCACTGATTTGCATACACTTGACTTTGTATAGTAACTCAATCTCGATCATTTCGTTTTGTACAACTCGCGACGACGTACTTTTAGTTAATTAGGATCCATCCATTAGCATTTAGTAGCATCAACATTTTTACCATAACTTTTTTTTTTTTGCTATGCTGCTGTTGTGTACGCTTCTTCACCACCCAGACGACCGTGTTAGAAGTTGGAGCAGGTTGCCGCCCACTTAGATCCTGCACCGTTGGACATACTAGTGAAAAGATTTTTGGAAACGTCTCAAGGCAACTTCGCATGACTACTTTTTCTATGGATCCAGTGACTGCCGACCTCAACACCACCAGAATGAAATCTACTCTCCCTCTGTCCCAATTTATGTCCCAAATAAGATTTTATTAAAAGTCAAATTTTACAATGTTTGGCCAAGTAATTTGATACAAATATGAACCTATTCAATGCCAATTTAATATTTGGCCAAGTAGGCTAAATGGAAAAAAGGAAAGGGACAAGGGCGGTCGAGCTTGCCGCGAAGGCTGCTTGTTCGATACGGTACTAAATGTCCTCGGACCTCTAGGCGGTTTTTCTTTTGGGATGCTACGAACACTTGGATCTTGCCAATATAACCTCCTATGGTTTTCGTTACCTAGATATCTTTTTTTTTCCTAGATATTTTAGGGGTACGTAATCAGCTCCCATGCTGCCGCTTTCATCCTTTTTATGATTATTAATTAACATATGTAAAACTGTACATGCTCAAACCCGCATGGGTCACTACGGGAGAAAGGTTCTTTGCCGTGTGAGTTCCTTTCGGAACATGACAAAGCCTTAAACACACGGCAAAAGCCACACAACAATGATCGAGACGGCAAAGACCATTTGCCGTGTGTCTTCACGCCCGGAACACGGCAAAGGCTTTGCCGTGTGTTTTCTGCTCAGACACGGCACACTAAAGTACTTGGCGGTTCCGTCCGTCTGACGGAGCCAACAGACGGGTGTCGTGTCTTTCCTTTGTCGTGTGCATTTGGTCTTTGTCGTGTGTCTTGTCGTTGCCGTGTTGTTGTTCTTTGCCGTGTGCATTTACGTTTGCCTTGTGTCACTTGTTTGCCGTGTGCCACTCAGGGATGACACACGGCAACATGCCCTCCTTTGCAGTGTGTCCGCACACGGCAAAGCCCCTGCCAGCAGCACACAGGGGCCATACACGTGTCCCTCTCTGCAGTGTGCCAGTCAGGAGGACACACGGCAACGTTCCATCCTTTGTCGTGTGCCTTGGGCATATTACACACGGCAAAGGCCCTGTGAAAACCCCAGCAGCACACAGGTGGGCTACACGTGGCTCCTTTGTCGTAAATTGACCATTTGGCACTTTGCCGTGTGTATACACATGGCAAATGAGCTGCCATTTTTCAATTTTTTTCCTGTTTCCAGTTATTTCCTGCAATTCAAAACATATAATATACATATGATTATACATATCATCAACAACAACAATAATAATATCATCAAGAACACCAAAATGCATCACCGACACTAGCAAATATCATCACAAGCTCAAGACAAGTATCACATTATCACCACGAAAGCAAGAGAGTTCACAAATATTACAAGTGTCAAATGCTGGTGTTTATTCTTGCCACAAGCTCATGCCACAAGTGTCAAATACTACCAAGTGCATAACCAACAAGTTACAAGACCTAAACTAGACAAATATTACAAGACCATCACCGCCGAGTGCTCCACAAGCTCATGCTTCATCGTGAGATCCTATAAGTTCAAGACAAGTACATCAACATGACAAGTAAAATCATTAATATGTACAAGTTTCTAGGCAAGTTGATGGCAATGGAAATTACATGGGATTTTGACGAGTCTCATGGCAAATTACATCAATATGACAAGTAAAATCAAGAATATCTACAAGTCCCATGGCAAGGCTAAAATTTCTATAAGTGTCATGGCAAGGCTAAAATTTCTACAAGTGGCATAGCATGGCTAAAATTTTGACAATGGCATAGAATTATCTACAAGTGTCATGGAATTGCTAATTTGCTATAAGTATCATGACAAGGCTAAATTTCCTACAAGTGTCATGAAATTGCTAAATTTTCTATAAGTATCATGGAAAGGCTAAAATTTGTACAAGTGTCATAGCATGGCTAAAATTTCTACAAATGCGATGACATGGCTAAATTTGACAAGTATAAGAAAACAAACCTGGAGGACTCTGATTCAGCCTCCGGACGACCGACGAATTGTTGACGGTGAAAGATGGCGGCGCCTGGTTGTTCGATCCACCCGCGGACCCACCAGGCGGCGGCATCGCATTGTACATCTGCAGCATTGGAAATTTTCAGCATTAGACAATAAGGCAAGATTGAAAATTGCGAGCATTGGACAATAAGACACTTGATCACTTACCCACGAGAAGGCGAAAGGAGGAGTAGGAAGACTCCCTGGTTGAGAATTGATGAGCATTTGATGTGTCATCCACCGCATCATCTGCCCCTGTTGCTCCAGCAACCCCTGCTGATGGGCCATCTGCTGCTCCAGCTGCTGTTGCCGCTGCTCGGCCACCTCTCTGCGTGCCCTATCGGCAGCCATCTCCTCCTACGTCGTGTCGCCACTATTAGATGAACATTGCAACGCAAAACATGTAGTAAAACATAGATGACCGATGAAGAACATACCCGTAACTAGTCGAGAGCTACAACCGAAGGCCGTGGGCGGGTCTCTATAGCAGGCTGGTCGCTCGTCCTACCACGTCAGACCTGGCGCATAGATGGAACGGTCCTAGGGTCGACGGACCTGTGACCGATCCATAGGCGACCATTCTTCTGGCCTTCTCCTGCCAGCACATCGACCTCGGGTTCGAAGGGGGCGGTCTCAGGGTTAGAATCTTCGCCATGCACCTCCTTGTACTTCTCAGGGTACTTCTCACCCCGGAGCCTGGCTCCCTCGTTCATCCATAGGCTCCCGTTCCTAGGCTCGTCCAACGTGCGTGTCTTCTTCCAAACGGCAAACACAGACGACTCTTGACCTGTCTTTATTTTCTGCACAAAAGAGCACAAATTTAAGAGAAGGGGGACTCCAAAGGGCGAAGTAAATAATAACATTACAAGCAAGAACAAATAAAGCATTTACTCACCTCTTTTTGCCTAAGAAGGGCGAGGGGGATGCTGCCTTGGCGGTGTGATCCACCCCAATTTCCTCTCGCCGCTTCTTTGCATCAGCGTGTTTCTGGAGGTAAATTGGGTGTGTCCACCACGCTACCATCGCCGTGAAGCACCGCCCATCATTACCCACGAACTGAGGAGGGTTCTACATCCACAAGACACACGTATTAGTACAATAGAAAATAGAATAAGGTCAAGAAATCAAAAAAAAACTACCTACAGGTACTGCCACATCTCGAAGATCATCTCTCGGGCTTGTCTCTTGTTAATGCAAATCTTGCGATCGCCGAACCAGTTGCGGACGCAGTTCATGCGTGCCTCGTAGTGCATGTCTTGCACCTTCCTCTTGGCAAGCTCATGAACGATCATCAAACACTCCCTTTTGCGCACCCTGTCCATGTCGAAGAACTTCTACAAGTATGCACATAGGAAAAAAGGGGAGTCAAAGCCACGAGTACAAGTATATTTCATCCTCAAGGCGATTGAATTATGACAAGCAAAACAAACTTACCCAGAACAAAACCTGAACCTTCTCCGCGATGGTGGTGTACTTTTTTTCGGGATCTTCGGCATAGTGGTAATGCTTCCAACTCCAAGCCACATTCTTTGAACCATTTGGGAGAGTGACAATCCCAGGAAAATAGTTTCTAACCAAGGCTCCAAGGATGCTTGAGTAGCCACGATATGGCTTGATCCCATCCTGATATAGAAAGGCACTGCAAAATCAAAAGACAAGGCCAGTATGTGATAAAAATTACAATGTTATGGTTTAGGGTCAAATCATGTACCTCGACCCAGCGGGCACAAGTACCTTGTCCGCATAGGGATAAGGTAGGTCGGGGAGTCTCGAAACCCCACGCCGATATGGAGCCTTCTTTCAGAGAGGATTGATGCGGCGATGAGGAGGCCCGCCAGCTTCTGCTCGTCGCGCTCGCCGCGGAGGAGACGGAGGCAGTCCTCGAGCGGCGGGCCGGAGGCACTGGTCGGCGGCCGCTTCGGAGAGGAATCTGCAGGAATGGGGTGGAGAGGTGAGCGAGATGAGTAACATGAGGAAGGGGCTAGCTGTGTTTTGATCTATACCGGATTATGCGAGGCGATATCGCAGTGCGCAGTATAATCTTACTCGAGGCGCATCTGGGCTAAATGCGCCTCGTATAATATGCAATCCTAGACAAATAGAGCAGTACGCAAGTTTCTCTCAACAAACACACAACATCCTAGTGGTAACATGCCTTGTCCTATTTCACTGGCCACCTAGGTTCGAATCCTAAGGTTAACAATTTTTTGGATATTTTTTTAAAGGCCATTTTTCATGTAAAAGCATTGTCCAAACACAATATGAACTATAAAATATACTACAAATATTTTGAATATTCAAATATTGCTAAAACAACAAAAGTGAGTATTCTCAATAAATGTGTCTTGTCGATACATAATATTCTCAATGCAATATTATTATAACACACACATAATGAAAATTAAGAATGCTTTGATACATAATAGTAGGCCACACACACGACGGTTCTTGACACAAGTGAGTGGGGTGGTAGTTGGCTCCATGTGCAAAAAGCTGGAAAAAAGTGGTGCCAGGTTATAGGAGGCGCATATTGCACAATATGCGCCTCCTATAATTCAAACTATAGGAGGCACATATAGCAATATGCGCCTCGCATATGCGCCCACCTATTTCGCCCGGACCCGCAGGAGTTACTTGAGGCATATATGACCATATGCGCCTCGCATATTATCAAATATAGGAGGCGCATATAACCATATGCGCCTCGCATATTCGTGCATCTACCAACACGCGGGCCCACACAAATTATGCGAGGCGCATTCTACCCATATGCGCCTAGCCTATCTAATATATAGGAGGCGCATACGAATGGAATGTGCCTCGCATAATATGGGTCTGCTAGATTCAGTCCGTACAGGGATTATAGGAGACGCATTCTTATCATATGCGCCTCGCCTATTTTTATACTAGAGGCGCATGGAGAAGGAGTATGCCTCGCCTATTTTATAGGAGGCGCATATGGTCTAAATGTGTCTCGCACAAGCATGTCTCCTATAGCCTTTTCTCTAGTAGTGTAAAGGGGTTTGAAGATCCACATAACATAAGGTTTGCACTACAATAGCATGACTAAATCTGGCAATGGTTGGATAACTAAACTGTATCTAAACTAAACCCACATGACGAATATAAACAAACCAAATTAAACTAACCCACCGAATTGTCTGTTGGAACCAAACCTAAACTGAACTGAATGATATTTCCACCCAAACCGAACCAAACTGAGGGGCGGAACCGTGGTTTTAGCCTATGGTTTTAGATTGGTTACCCGCGCGCGTGGACCTGACAGCTGAACGAGGCCTAATGCCCAACTCGGACCATCCATTCATTCCAGCGCGTGCACCTGGCAGCTGAGGTCGCAACATTTATCGTTGAGCAGGGAGGCACGTCCTCACCGGCGTTCAAATTAAATGAGGTTATGATGATGATGAACAGTAGAACAAGGTCGTCGTCCTGGGCCTCGTGTACAATGTCGTCCACTTTGTCCTCCTTGCTCAGCACGCGTAGCAGGCCAGCAGCTCACCAAACAGCACGTGCTCGCCGGAGACACGCCAGAATCGGGCATCCACGCAGCAAGGGGGCCAGCCATGGTCGAAATTTTAAGGGAGGAGGAAGAAATGACGGCAGCGGAAGTCGCCATCTAGGGTTTATGACCATTTTTGGCTGGTATACCATGTAAACCAAAGCTATATCTGGAGAAGATGGCCAATGGTATATCATATGACATATATGTTATATGCCTATATAAGTTACAGATCGTTACAGTTAGGTTAAATCTAACTATTTCAAATATACAAAGTACAATACGTATACGTGATCAATATGTATTATATCAGCATGCCATGCAGCCAAAGGCGGCATGTGGGCGTTTGTGGTCATCCTGGCAAGTCCAGCCACACGTAATACACCAGGAGCGTGGGGCTACCCGGAGCCACCTTATCAGGCATGTTGATAGTCTTTGTCAATTGTACACAATACATTATTAACTTGAGCAACCAGTCGTTCCCACTAGTGGAGCTTAGTACAAGTTGGGGGGCCAGCGCCCCCCTCCCCCTAGCTTTGGACAAAGTTCTGAGAAAAAATAACGCCTCATCAAACTATAAATAAATGAATCATCAAATGTTGCACCATTTATTTTTGTTATCGGCGTGCTAGTGTAATTAATCAAGTGAGAGCAATTTGTTGTTAAATAATAGAGATAATGTCATCAGTTCCAACAACAAAGAAATTCAACATACACATACAATATAGAAAATGGAAAAACCAATTCTTATGGAAGTTTTATAAGCTTTATTAGTGTGCTACTCTAATTTACTAAGTATCTTCTTAACGATAATATCATCTGACTATTAAGAGAATAATCAAAAAGAAAAAACTGGTGAAAGAAGAATAAACTATCATGTCAGTCGATGCCTTTGTCATATTTTTCAACTAAATGGAGTAACCTTGTTTTGTGCTATTTGAAGACTATACATGGTATTTGTGTTAGCATGACCTCTTATGTAAATTTAATTTGATAGAATATGCGACCTCTAATATAATGGAAAGATCCTTTTGGCATATGAGCACGAGTGATCCTTATTTAAGAAAAAAAATCATTTTGAGTGTCTAATTTTTTTTCCAGAAATAACTTAGAAGTACATATATATGTCTAGTATGTACAACCAAATTTGCACAAAAATATTTTTTCATGCGGTTATCTGCACACACAAAATATGGGAAGGAAAAATATCTTATTTTGGCCCTTCCAAACCCACGGTTTTGTTACTTTTGTGAAGCCTACGATTCAATGTATTATCTTGCAAAACTACACGCATATGTAGATAAGATGTGTATCTACCCATGTCAATTTATTTTGGGACTTTAAAATGCCATTTTTGAGTTTTAAAAAATACCGAGATAATTGGAGCATAGGAGGCAAAACACACCCTCCTCATCGAAAAGTTTTTTCTTAGTTAGAAAGTGACATGTTGTATTTAGCAAAGTCGAGCTGGATTGGTTTTCAAATAATTCTAAACTTTTTATTGAAAAATGCTACCTGCTTCAAACCGTAGAGATGGACACATCGATCGTCAATGTAATCTAGGCACTAGTTTTCATAATTAATAGTGGTATGTATATCTCCATAGGAATAAATGAATAGAGAAATTTATTTGACCTTTGATCTATAAATGTTGTCATATCTTCAGTAAACTAAGTAGATTGAAGCTTGGCCGAATACTTAATACAAAGACCACATTTGTTAATCTCGAGAAAATTACAAAAAAACACCACATTACAGGCTAGGGTTTAAAAAACCACCACTTTACGTTAGGGTTTCAAAAAAACCACCACTTCAGAGTTGGTTCGTTTCAGATAGCACTAATACCAGTTTGACGCTGGTCTAATGACAAAGCTGATAGGATGGACCCACTCTAAAGTGGTGGTTTTTTGAAACGAATCAACTATGAAGTGGTGTTTTTTTTACACGAACCAACTCCGAAGTGGTGGTCCCATTTTGGTATTAGTGCTATCTGAAACGAATCAACTCTGAAGTGGTGGTTTTTTTAAACCCTAAGGTAACGTGGTGGTTTTTTGAAACCCTAGCCTATAATGTGGTGTTTTTTTCTAATTTTTAAGTTAATCTCCTTAGTCCTGACTTAAGAACAAAAAGAAAGCTTTCTACACCTTAGGACAAGCACAATGGGAGGTGCTTACGAAAATAAACCAATTGTTTTGTTAAGCATTGGTGCTTATTTATATAGGAGAGGTGCCTAGTTAGGCGTATACCTAGGATAAATAAGTACCAGTGCTCAAATAAAACCGGTTTATTTTTATTAAAACCTTCCTAATACTCTTGCATTGCAGACGCTCTTAGAATTAGAAAAGGAGGATGTATTGAACCGAAAATACTAACTTAGTTTCTTATTCCAAAACATGCATGCAATGCAGCACTACAACCGCTATAACCTTCCCTTCTATGGCGGAAGACAACGATGGAGATAGTGAGTCATGGACTATTGTCTGTATGTCGTTCGTCCGTCCCTATTTATGTGGCACACGTGTTTTTCTAGGTCAAATTTACCATTTTCCAAAGAAATTTATATGTTTAAAAATATAATACCCAATTCATATCTGAATAAAGTTGTTAATGCGCGGTAAAATTTTATATCGAGTGACGCATGTATTATCGGTCAGATTATTGATAAAATTTCGAACACGGAAGACGACGATGCCACTTATCGAGACCAAATAAGCTTCAAGCTAATAAGCACCAACAAAGTTGGTGTAAATCATTTTTTTTTCAATGGTCACCAGGAGGAGCACAAAGGCTCCTACCTGAATTTTCATTTTGTCAGAGAAAGGATGAATCCCTTGGAAGTTTTACATGAGAGGAGGGGAGCGACATCGCCCAACGCAAAGGGGGACAGGCACAAAAAACATACAAGCATGACACAACTTCTCAAAATCGAATAGGCAGGAGGGACATCGCCCTTCGATTAGGTTAGCCAGAGGTCCACGTCGCCAGGCTGCTCCATGGGCAGCCCAGCACACCAGAAGATGGCATCGTCTCTGCAATTCTGCCGGACGATGGCTAGGGACAGAGCGAGCCCCTGGAAGACCACACTGTGCCTTATAAGATACTCCCTTTGTTTCAAAATATAAATTTTAGCTTTGTGAAACAAATATATCTAGACTTGTTTTAGTATGTAGGTTCACTCATTTTAAAGTGAATCTACACATTAAAAGAAGTATAGATACATTTTCTTCACAAATCTAAAACATCTTATATTTTAAAATATAGGGAGTACAAATTAAGGGAGGGATCCGAGAGGTCAATCATCAGTGTTGCTGTCAAATTACTTTTGTTTTTTGAACGAAGCTCGTTACATTTGCTGCGCTTAATGCCTTAAGATACAGGTGCTCAGGGGCTCAGCTGAGCCAGCTACATGTTTTTTTTTGGAAATGGGCACATTTATTAAAAGTTTAATGTTTACACCCGGCCTCTGCATAACCAAGATGCACACAGCCACACGAACGACAGAAGTAAGGTAGAAAGTAAACAAGCATTACACAAAAGTGCTATGTAAATAAATGACTAGAATCTAAGATAGATCAATCCTCAGATCACGCGGCCATCCATGTCTGGAGAAAATATCCCTCGCCGTGTCCTCCAATCGCGTACATCCCTCCATAAATAAGTCGCGAAACTCCATACGTTGGAGAATATTCCATGATCGGAGGATAGCCGTGGCTCGATAGATAACCTGCAGAGGAGAAGACACACTGTTATTAAAAATCTTGTCGTTTCTACAAAGCCATAGCGACCATATAATGGCAAGCGCTCCCACCCTAAACAAATTTCTGTACTTATCAACAATTCCGTGCAACCAATTACCAAAGACATTGGTTACAGAACGTGGCGGAGATAAACCAGAAGCTATTTGGATGAATGACCATATAGAGCGAGCAAATTTGCAATGGAAGAATAAATGGCGAATTGTCTCATCTTGATGACAAAAAACACATTGTGTACTTCCATGCCAATTCCTCTTTGCAAGATTATCTTTTGTTAGAATTACCCCTTTCCGTAAATACCAAGCGAATATCTTCGTCTTAAGGGGTATCTTCATTTTCCAAATTTTACTATTATCATCGACCGGGATATCAGGTTGGACCAAGGCTTTATATAGTGAGCCAACAGAAAATTTACCATTTTCTAGTAATTTCCATTTGAACACGTCAACACCGTCCGACAATTGTATCATGGATAAACGTAATAATAAATTATTCCAAGATACCAATCTAGGACCGATGAGACTTCTTCTGAAAGACACATTAGGAGGATAGTCTTCCATCACTATGGAAATTGTATCTCCTTTGTGTCTAACAATCGAATATAAAGCTGGATATTGTTCGCGAAGAGTAGTTTGTCCAAGCCACTTATCTTCCCAAAACCTAATCTGTGATCCATCCTTAATCTCGAAAGCGCCAAAATGAAAGAAATGTTTCTTGGTGGCCATAAGACCCGCCCAAAAATGTGAATCTCCGGGTTTCCAAACCACTTGAGAAACAGCCTTGGACCCCACATATTTCCTCCATAACATGGTTTGCCAAACACCATCTTCCGTAAGTAGTTTAAACAGCCATTTGCCCAGGAGTGCGGTGTTTTTGACTTGCAAATCGTGTATGCCCAGTCCACCAAACTCCTTCGGACGGCAAACCACATTCCATTTGGCCAGTCGATATTTCTTTTTTTCACTATCCCCTTGCCAAAAGAATCTTGAACGGAAATAATCCACTTTGTTCAAGACCCCTTTTGGTAATTGGAAAAACGAGATCATATACAGTACCATATTAGTAAGTACTGAATTTATGAGTACTAGTCTTCCACCAAGGGATAACAATTTACCTTTCCAACTATTAAGACGTTTTTGTAGCCTTTCCTCAACAAGTTTCCATTCAGCAATTGTGAGACGCCGATAATGAATCGGTATTCCCAAATAATTGATTGGAAAATGACCCTGACCACAACCAAAAAGTTCAGTATATAGGTGGGCCTCGTTTTGGGCCTCGCCAAAACAATACAAATCACTCTTATGGAAGTTTATTTTAAGCCCAGATAACTGCTCGAATGCTGATAATATTAATTTCAGATTCTTAGCCTTCTCCAGATCATGTTCCATAAAAAGAATTGTATCATCGGCATATTGAAGAATAGAAAGTCCACCATCGACAAGATGTGGAACTACTCCTTCAATTTGACCATCAGTCTTTGCTCTCTCAATAAGGATAGCTAACATATCAGCCACTATATTAAATAGTAAAGGCGATAATGGATCCCCTTGTCTCAGTCCTTTTTTGGTTTGGAAGTATTTGCCAGTATCTTCATTTACTTTAATGGCAACACTCCCCCCAGACACAAAAGACTGAATAAGATAGCGCCACTCCTCAGAAAAGCCTTTCATGCGAAGTGTTTGCTGGAGGAAAGCCCAATTAACTTTATCGTATGCTTTCTCAAAGTCAATCTTGAACAATACACCATTTAATTTTTTTGAGTGTAGTTCATGGATTGTTTCATGCAGAATTACAACACCATCTAGGATATTTCGTCCTTGCATGAACGCAGTTTGAGACGGGCTAACAACATTGTCAGCGACCGAGTTTAGTCTAATCGTGGCAACTTTAGTAAAAATCTTAAAGCTAACGTTAAGCAAGCAGATAGGACGATACTGTTGTATACGTTCTGCATTGTTAACCTTAGGCAGTAAAATTATATTGCCAAAGTTAATTCTAAAGAGATCCAATTGTCCGGCTTGTAAAAACCCAAACAAAGTCATCAGGTCCTCCTTAATAACATCCCAGAATTTTTGGTAAAATTCCGCTGGGAAGCCATCGGGTCCTGGTGCTTTGTTATGTTCCATTTGAAAAACTGCTTTCTTGACCTCTTCCTCTGTATGAGGCGGTTAGAAAGCTATTTTCTTCATCGAAACACTGGGATGTCGAAGTTTGGGACTCATCCATAGAGAAAGAATTTTCCTGGGGCCCCAAACAAGGATTTATAATAGTTAGTGATATATGACTTCAGATGCTCCTGTCCCTCAATCATACCTTCATCCTGAATCAGAGAGTGAATAAGTTTCTTCTTATGCTTGCCATTGGCAACAGCATGGAAGTACCTAGTATTCGCATCTCCTTCCAGAATGAATTTAGCTTTAGAGCGTTGGTACCATTTGAGTTCCTCCTCGCGCAGAAGTCGGGCTATCTCCGCATTGGAATGGCTCTTAAGCTCAATTTCTTGTGCAGTTAATGGCCTGATTTCCGCAGAAGCCTCTAAGTCATCAATTATAGATGTTAGGCGTATTAAGAATACCAGCTGTGTGCCTGGCCCAGCCTCGAAGGAACTTGCGTAAAGTACGCATTTTGTTATTCCATCGTAGGATAGGCGTTTGGCCACCGACCGGTTTCTCCCAAATAGCCTTAACCATCTCGTAAAAACCATCACGGATTACTCCTCGGGGGCGCGGCACCCTGTCTCGATCAAAGATCTAGCCGGTTCTTTAGACTAGATTAAATCAATTCCAAATTTTCCAATTCTCTAGATTAGATCCAATTTTCGAATCCCCATGAGGGTCAAATCAATACACCAAAATATTAGGGATTCAATATTTTTTACATGGTATCAGAGCGGTTAGCCTCACGGCGCCGATCCTAGGTTCTTCCACCACTTCCGCAACGCGCCGCCCCCGGGGAGATTACTCCTCGGGGGCGCGGCACCCGATCTAGATCAAAGATCTGATCGGTTCTTTAGCTTAGATTAGATTCAAATTTTCGAGATTCACAGTTTTAGATTAGATTCAATTAGCCTCAAAATAAATCCCTAGATTAGATTACAATCCTTCGGTGGTGCAAGTGCAAGATCCGGCGGAGAAGATGCGCTTCAGCCTCGAGCTACGCGTGACACGGGCGTGTGCACGACGTTGCCCAGGCAGCCGGACGCGTCATCTGCTGCATCCACTGCACCACGCACTCGCGAGATACGCCGACGGCATGCGGCCGCCGATCGCAGTCCATATGAAAGCACGCCTCTTCAAGTGCATGTGCTGGACTCCAAGTACTAGAAGACAATCAAGGTATATATACACGCACTAGAAGATCTCAGGTACCAACTGCCAGCTACGACAAGGAGCCGGTCCGTCAGGAGCAAATCTGCATCACGGCTCGCAGCATGGGACACCGGGAGGTCCGTGCGTCTTCACCGACTCCAGCATACGCGCCGGACACGATCCACGTCAAGCCGGTACATCGACTACACCATGCTTGAGCGTCGTCTATATCGAGCCGCCAAGATCTATATTGCATCGAGCCGAACTACAACGACCCGAACATCTACATCAAGCTGTACGACTATGTCAGGATACCAGCCAAGATCTTCGTCGAGCACATCCACCGAGAAGCGACATCGACATCATCCACACGCCAGGCCGGTGTGGAACACGACTTCGCCGACTTCGCCGACTTCTCCGACATCAAGGCTTCGACATCATCGTCGCCACAAGGGACACCTTTGAGTGACGATCATCGCCGACACGCCTACTCCATCATCGCCGACACATCAACGCCAAGGTCTACATCTACGTTGTCTTCATCAACATCTTCGTCGACACATCGCCGCTGCCGCTATACCCGTCCACATGATGGACATACAACTCTGACGCCCGGCGGTACAAGCGCAGAAACGACGACGGCATCGCCGCGTCCACGACCCCGACGACTGCAACAACAAACCGGCATCACAATTGTGACGCCCCTACGACCGCGCATATGGTTCTGGCAAAACCTTGTGTGCTTGGTGGGTTCCTTCGGTCCTGGCAAAACCGGTGGTCTCACTTATGACCGCGTCCAAGAGACGCCCCCGACGGTACCTCTATAAGGTGCAAAACGTCCACAACTGCAGTTTCGTCAACAACAACAACAAAAATCGCGCAAATTTTTTTTTTTTGCGCCTCCGGCAATGGCGGCCACACCACTACGACGACTACGACATCGACCACACCTACATCGACCACGGCTACATCACGACCGACTATCTCGACATCGACATCAAGAACAACGTCTACAGCAACTCAAGAACTCCAGTCAACAGCGTCCGCGTCGTCACTTGCGTCCACGCCACTCCCGCTGTGACTGCGGGAGGGAAGAGAGGCACTAGAAGGGGACGCAGTCACCGCCCCTAGGTGCTAGCCATGATCATGTTCACGCAGGTGATGATGACAAAGAGGTGAAGACGACGAAAGCGCAAAACTTCAAATCCAGTCGCAAGCGTCCGCTTCACTCCCGCTCCGACTGAGGGGGGATGTTAGAGTACGTATACGTGTATAGACTAGAGATAGACTAGGACTCTACATCTTGTACTCCAAGTCTCCTCCTATCCCGTGTACGTCTATATATACTCCCCGTGAGGGTCAAATCAATACATCAAAATATTTGGGATTCAATATTTTCTACATTCTTGTGGCACAAGCTAGGACTCAGATGAAACGGCACGTACGTAGTACCAACATGTGCAGATAAAAATAAAACTTTGCACAACCAAGATGAGCATGGCCCTAGAACCTGCGTCAACGGTTTAAATTCGACCTATTCACAGCAGTTGTCCTCTTGGGCTGCCCATGACCTGTTGGCCTCCTGTGAACAGCAGATGCTTGCATCCTCGCCTGACTGTCAACCTCCATCCTCGCCTTCTTCAACATAGGGTTCTTGTAGCTACAAAAAGACATAGGGTTCTTGTAGCTCGAACCAGACATGCCACTGCCTGGTCCGAAACCAAAACAGCTCTTACGTTTGCCGCAGCTTGGTCTTGGCAGCATGGTGACAAGCTTGGTCCGTTTGCTCAGTTTCTCCTCCTTCTGCGCCCGGCACTTGCTCGCGAGCGTCTCAACCATCTGATCCATGACCTCCTTATGCTTCTCCGTCTTCGCCCTGAATAGCTGAAGAGTATCGCGGCTGGTGGCCCCTCAATGCAGGGGAATATGCGGACGGAGATGCTGAAGTTCACATGTTTCCGTGCGTCTCGTTTACCATGAAGGTTTTCTTTGCCGTGCGTCGTACCAGAGATTTACCGTCTGTGATTTCTTTGTCGTGCGTACTACTGAACCCTCACGGCAAAGGTGCGTCCGGCGGTGCACGGCAAAGATATGCCACACGGCAACGCTATTTTTTCCCGTAGTGCAGATACAAGCACCGGCACGAGCTAGGACTTGATGAAACGACAAGTATAACCAACTTGTATAAATAAAAGAAAATATTTAGATTCAGCCTATTGAAGATGAGTGTGGCCCGGAGTTGAGAGCACGACGCTTAAATACTACTCCCTTCATTTGGAAATATAAGTATTTTATTTGATACATCTTCTTTATAAACCTAAAATATCTTTTTTTAAACGGAGGAAGTACTATTCAGATTCAGCCTACTCGAGATGAGTCCTAACCAACAGAAATGACTTTCTAGCATGCACGGTAGGTCAAGTGCATGCATGTACCGTTTGATTTTCTCTTCTTTGCTTTAAGATTTGTACATGCAACAATCTTTTTGCATGCATGTGGTACAATGATTTGACTGTCCATCATACTCTCTCCCATCAGTTAGTCCACCAATTTATTTTTCAAGCCAAAATTTAAAACGATCTTGTATGGTGGAATAATATTTAAAATAACAATCTATTTGAACATGTGTGTTTTTATTTTGATGATATCTTTTGAACAAATCTAAAATTAATAAAATTTAATAATATAAATTTCAAAACATAATGAAATGCAATGATTCACAATAGAACTCAATGAAACAATATTAAAGTATTCGTCATCCGATACATTTGTGCTATGTGTCTAACATACGATTTAAAGTTTAGTGAAACAAAAAAAAATTACAAAATTCTTAGAACATAGTGAAACATACTATTTCAGAATAAAATTTCACTCGGTCTCATAAAGTTGTACAAAGTTTTCATTAGGTTTTAAAATTCAATTTTAAAATATTGTTAAAATATACTTGAAAATATCCATGTTTTTATTAATATATATTATTTTTTAATGTCTATAGAAATTACCAATTATTTTTCTTATTATGATTAACAAAGTTTGAAAAACGGTTGTGAACAAGAAAAATCACTAGGTTTCATAATGTTTTTCAAAATTTCATCAAGTTTTAGAAGTTGATTTTTAAATATTTTTAAAATATATTCAATATTAGTCTTGTTTTGAAGCTTTCTTTACTAGGAATCTAAATGCGCAACCGGTTCATAAATTGGATTTTATGTTCAAAAGATATTAAGATTCAAAGTTTAAACTAAATAATGCATACGGTGAAGGGAGTGGTACACTATGATCATGCATGCAACAATACTCTGAAATAAAAAAGAAGAGAGAGTGTGTGGGGCCATGCATGTTATTTAGCGTGCACGCTATAATTGTTGCTCTGGTCCTAACCAATGCACTGTCCTAGGAGAATATTCCTAGCTCTTGCTCACCACACTCTGGCTGTTTGGGCCAGCATACATAACCATTATTGAGACCATGTATGCTTCGAGCTAAGCACTGAGAAGTGGGGTCAATCATCAGTTTTGCTATCAAACTACTTTTGTTTTTTGATTGAAGCTTGCTAGACATATTCAGCTGCATACATTTACTGCGCCACGACGAGGACTGTCGTTCTTATGGCAGAAGCTAGGAACTGACGAAACGGAAAGTAGAACAAACTTCTATAAAGAAAATAAAATGTTCACACAATCAAGAGATGAACCGAGCCTAGCGTTGAGAGCACCACGAAGCTACAAGCGGGCCCAATCTGCGACGCTGTCTGCCGTGTACTTTTTGACGGGTTGACAAAGTACTTCTCGTCGACAGTCGCAACACGATCAGTTTGGCTCGAGTCAGTCCGGCGAGATGCGCAGAACGAACACACACGTACAAGCTAACCTAGCAAGCAAGCAGCTTAATCGATTCTAGCTAGCTTACATACAGTTTATGTACGATGCAACACAGGAAAAACAAAGATGATTTGTGAGAGATGTCTATCGCGCCTCATAATTTTTCTTCTCTTTATTTCTTCTGTCTCTCTCTATGTTTCTACAAGCCAGGTTACACGTTTATATATAGGCTAGGACTAAACAACCGACTCGGTTAACTAAACCTATTCCTATACGTGTACGTATACAGCTGGCCTATTCAGACAACGAAACACAAGTGTACGCGACGCCGTTTTGGAGTCGGGTCGTGCTTAGATTTCTAACAATCCCCCCCCCCCCCCCCCCTAAGCACGATATGCGCTTCACTTACACCTAGATCCCAAATACGCCAGCTGCTCCTCGCGGGCGTCATCCACAGCATTGCTTTCGACGCTCCAGGCATCCTCTTCGACATTGCTTTTGTCGTCTCTTGTGGCACCCATATCGTCGTCTTTGCTCTTGTCGGCTTCTCCATGGCTTCACACCGATAGTCCTTTTTGTCCGCTCCCTTCTCCATGCCTTCACGCCGACTGTTCTTTTTGTCCGCGCCTTGAGACATTATACTTGGTTCAATGAAGTACTTTCTCATCGATGCCTCGCATATTTGATCTACTGCTTGCCGGTGCTCTTGGATGCAATAGAACAAATATGTAGGAGGTAGCTCAAATTGGTTTTCTTTTAGCTTCTCTATACCACGAAAAAAGCATCTTGATGGATCTGCACCCCCTATTATTGGGTCTCGTCCATCTATCTGGCCACCAGTCCACACTCTTGGACCGTCGCCTTCTGGCCTTGCTGGCATGTTTGCTGGGCTCGCTTCAGCTCGTCCTCCTCTTATAATTGCTGGGCAAACTAGTGCAGGTATTATTGCGCATGCATATGTGCACCCTTCCAGTTCCGTATCTTCTGGCCACAGATTAGCCTTTTCTTCAAACTCTTTGTCTTCTGGGAGAATCCCTAGTGCTTCTGGCCTGGTGTCCACGCTTGGAGCTCCCCCTAGGCCTTCAACGTCTTTTGGGCCCGAACTTGCTAACAAGGATAAGCTTGGTTGATCCATACTTTATTCATACTCAAGATCCCACGTGACGTGAAAAGTTAAATATTTCGGTTCGTTGTAGCCCCAATTACATGACTTGCCTTCCTCAAAGATTACGTCTCCCTTGAAAACCACCTTATTGGTATAAGGATTGCACAAGCGGTATGTCTTTGAGCCTTCATAGCCTGTCATGATCATTGCAATACGTTGCTCCGCCAATTCCGCCTTTACATGCGCCACACATCCAAAAGTACGAAGATGATCAACCGAGGGCTTCCATCCGTACCATGCTTCGTACGGTGTTATACCAACTCCACTCTTAGTAGATTCCATGTTCAGCAAATAGACAGCCGTATTGACTGCCTCACCCCAGAATTTTCCTGGCAAGCCTTTACTCTTCATCATGCTTCGTGTCATAGTCAACACGGTTTGATGCAGCTCACCCCCCTGATCAATGCATAGGACTCTTATCTTTGCCTCCACCTTGAACTCTTCGGTTTCCTTGATCTTCTCGAATGCTTGTTGAGCGTGATCTTTACTCTTCATCATGCTCCGTGCCATGGTCAACACGATCAGCTTGGCTCGAGTCAGTCCGGCGAGACGCGCAGAACGAACACACACGTACCAGCTAACCTAGCAAGCAAGTAGCTTAATCGATTCTAGCTAGCTTACATACAGGTTACGTACGATGCAACATAGAAAAAACAAAGATGATTTGCTAGAGGTGCGTATCGCGCCTCATAACTTTTTTTCTCTCTATTTTTTCTATCTCTCTCTATGTTTTTACAAGCCAGGTTACACGTTTATATATAGGCTAGCACTAAATAACCGACTCGGTTACTAAACCTATTCCTATACGTGTACGTATACAGCTGGCCTATTCAGACAAGGAAATACAAGTACACGCGACGCCGTTTCGGAGTCGGGTCATGCTTAGATTTCTAACAGTAACAAGAGATCAGCTGAGCCAGCTACAAGCACTGCTCGTTCTTATTTCACAAGCAAAGAAAATAAGTGTTTATATAATCAAGATGAGAGCGGTCCTTGAGTGCATGGCGCTTAATTCATCTAGAACCTAGGTCTTGTGTTTATGAAAACTGGGCTGAACATATGCCTCCTAAAAGGGACGGTTCCGTTTATATAGACAAAAGCGATTATAATTGATATGGTGAGATTTGCCTTGAGTCTTAAGAAACCTAAACTAGAAAGTTACGGATACTCGGCAACCTCAACCAATATCGGTTTACAACACAACTGCACCAACACGATGCACAACATAACACGGTACAAACATATTGTTTAACACCCTCCCTCAATCTCAACTTATTTAAGTTGAGATTGCGACAAAAACCTTCAAGCTAGCGGACTGACAGTGGTTTCGTATATTCATTAGCCACTTGATCACCTTTTGGAATAAACCGAATATCCAGCTGCTTATTAGCAACTCTTTCTCTCACAGAATGATAGTCAATGTCAATATGCTTAGTTCTAGCATGAAACACTGGGTTAGCTAATAAATATGTGGCACCAAGATTGTCACACCACAAGGATGCCGCCTTTGGATGACTAACACCCAATCTATTCTACCTATTAGAGAAACCACGTTGAGCCACATCATTTCAATTATTTTAGATGGTTTGATCTAAAATTTATGGCTGAGATTAAAAGATAAAGAGATGTTACATAAACTCAGTCGCGTACCAAAAAGCCACGCCTGACACGTACAAACCAATTAGGAAAGTGGAGCATGTTAAGCAGAAAAAAAGTCCACGGCTGACAAGTCCAAGGCCCAAAAACTGTTCCAGACATGGGCTGCTTAAAAAAAGCACTCCAACTTTAATACAATCGTACCAAAAAATATACTGTTTACTTTGACACGGCTCTGATTTTTTAGCAGATAAAATGTGGATTTTTTTGACACCGCCTATGGTCAAGACGTGTCTCCATAGGATTCTAGCTGCAGCCTTTTCCTTTATTTTTATATTGCAGCCTTTTCCTTTTGATGGTAGCCAATTTGCATTGTTTGCGGGTCCAAAAAGAAAATCTGCAATGTCTTTTTTACACAAACCTGTAACATTCCCAAAAAAACTCAAGCCATGCAAATTTGTTGGTGGAATTAGGAAATTAACAAGGACGGCTTGCAGTTACATGTAGTATGGATATTTCCTCTCAAGCCCGAACTGTTACTCTGTCAGCAAGACGACTCAAAAAAATAAAAATAAGATAAGCGGCTGCCTTATTAGAAGCAATACTGTCTATGATAGCCTCTGGACAAATAGCACGTATACATGCAAGCCGGATATTGACCCATACGGTGAGAGGGGTATCAAACATATGAAACTACTCTAAAGGGGTCTAAAATAAAGTGGAAATGACAGCAATGTATTCGAACATCTCATACACGTTAACAGTACTAGCCAGGTGTATTGCCGATTTAAGCAAAATAAAAAAATTGTGGGTAAGTCAAAATAAAAAAAATCTTGGGTAAGCCAAAATATGGATCTACGGATTAATTCGATCATGGGCTAATCAAGGATGTCAATTGCAATTTTTTAATAAAGTAATCTCTCTCATCTGATTTATGTTGGAATTTTGGCCCAAATATTCTAGCCCAATTTTTCTATTTCAATAATTCCTGAAAATCCTAGAGGCCCATGTGGCCCATTCATGCAAGACAAGAGGTGGGACAAATGTTTAGTCCCACATTGCTAGTTGAGTGGAAGTTGGACCAGCTTATAAGATGAGCTCTTCTACCACTTGATAAAAGAATGAGAAGGAGAAGGAGAGAGTTCCACACGCGCGCTCCTCCTCCTCGCTCGCCTCGCCACGACGCGCCGCGGGTTGCGGGTGAGCCAAGCTTTATTTTGCCACGCATGAATGGTATATGAACATATATACGAAGGTGAAACGTTTGCTTTGAATGGACGCTAATACGGTTAAATGTGCTCGTTTCTTCATCTTACGCACCGTCGCCTTCTCCTCTGCGCCTATAAGAGAGAGAGGTCGCGTCTCCTCTCGATTCTTGTTACACATCCCTTGCCTCGAGTTCGAGCATCGCGGCTTTCATCTTCCCATCCCGTCTTGCGGCGCACCGCGAGCCGACAAGAGCCTCGAGACACCGCCCGAGTCTGCACGGAAGAAGGGATAAGGTTTTGGGAGCGCTATCGCGACTACCGCTTCACAGACTCCCTCAGATAGCGACGGCGTCTTCCCGACGAGGACTTCTTCCCCGACATCAGCACCCTCTTCCTCGGACATGGCCAATGACGGTTCCAACGCCGGTTCTACGCCATCGCTGTGTACATCTTACATCTCAATCTTGTTCGATTTTATCCAGTTTTATGCCTTGCAGTTTGGCTATATGCCTTAGTTTGTATCCGCTATTTAGCATGATTAGTATATTACCTATTATTCTAGTCATGTTTTATCTAGCGTTTATTATGGATAATTCACTTGGTAAATTGCTCTATTTTTAACAATCCAAAAACCTTATTTCGGCAATTTGCCCCAAGTGGCTTTGTTGCTTCTATGAAGCCACCTGTTTGAAGGTGAATTACAAGCGGTGGCGTGCGAGAGAAGTGCTCGTTTCGACCATGAACTGCTATAACGCCATCTATGGCGCACTTTGAGGAACTTAATCCCGCCGGAAGAGGCGTTCAAAAACTTGATACTACTTTCAAGGCTGCCTTGATCAGCATCCTTGGCGACAAGATTGTCGATTCATCTGTCATTTAGTAATGGCAAAGATATGTGGGATGCGCCGAGAGAAAATTTGGAGTCTCGATCTGGCGATGAACTGTATGTCATGGAACAATTCTATGACTACAAGATGATTGATGACCGCTCCATTGTGGAGCAGGCTCATGAGATACTGATCACTTGCTGTGGAGCTTGAGCACTTCACTTGTGTGTTACCGGACAAGTTTTTGCGGAGGCATCATTGCCAAACTTCCCAGTCATGGAGGAATTTTGCTACTTCTCTGACACAAGAGACAAGAGTTCTCCGTGACGGATCTCATTGGGACTCTTGATGTGGAAGAGAAGGCGAGCAAAAGACACACGTGCTCGATGTACCGAGGGAGGTTCTAATGCCAACCTGGTACGGAAAAGGAACTTCGACCTTACAAGTTCAAGAACAAAGGCAAGTTTGATGACAAAGGAAAGTTCGATGGAAAGAACAAGGCCTCACAGTCTACCAGCTTCAAGAAGAAGACTGATAAGAGGAAAGGTGCTTGTCGTAATGCGGTGATCCTAATCATTGGGCTCGCTTGTCCCAACCGCTTTGACAAACGCCAACATGGGAAGAGCAAAGACGCTAATGTTGTCATGGGCGACGTTGAGATGAAAGATGTTGGGTATGGTATATTACCATGTTCTTTCATTATGTCATTCTCCTGATTGGTGGATTGACACGGCGCTAATGTACATGTCCGTTCGATATTTCCATGTTTTCTTCATATCGATCGAGGGACTCAAACCGTGTTGATGGGGAGCGCTCGCATGTTTCTGTTCATGGTGTTGATACGGTCGATCTGAAGTTCACTTCGGGAAAGACTGCGCCTGAAGAACGTGCATCATGTTCCCTCAATAAATAAAAATCTTGTTAGCGGATCTCTTCTGTGTCGAGATGGCTACAAGATTGTATTCGAGTCCAATAAATTTGTAATTTCGAAGTATGGAACTTTTATTGGTAAAGGCTATGAATGCGGAGGCTTGTTCCGCTTATCTCTGTCAGACATTTGTAATAAAGTTGTTAATCATATTTACACAAATTTTGAATCAAATGTCCGCACTCAAATCTTTGTCATATTAATTTTGGTTGTATGACGCGACTAGCCAAAATGAATTTAATCCCTGATTTCTCAACTGTTAAGGGATCTAAGTGCCAAGTCTGCGTGCAAGCTAAACAACCTCGCAAGTCACATACGACTGCAGAAGTGAGAAATTTAACACCACTAGAGCTCATACATTCTGATCTTTGTGAGATGAATGGTGTGTTGACAAAAGGTGGAAAGAAATATTTCATGACTTTGATCGATGACTCTACGAGATATTGTCATGTGTATCTTCTGAAATCAAAAGATGAGGCTTTGAGTTTCTTCAAAATCTATAAAGCTGAGGCAGAAAATCAACTTGATCGAAAGATTAAGAGGCTTAGGTCTGATCGTGGTGGAGAGTATTTTTCCAACGAGTTTGATTCGTTTTGTGCGGAACATGGCATAATTCATGAGGACGCCCCTACTCACCCAGTCAAATGGAGTAGCGAAAGAAAGAACCGTACTCTAATGATTTGGTTAACGCCATGTTAGACACATCGGGTCTTTCTAAGGAATGGTGGGGAGGCATTATTGACCAGCGTGTCATGTCCTAAACCGAGTTCCCACAAAGAACAAAGAAATTACTCCATTCAAGAATGGGAGAAGAAAAGACTAAAACTCTTACTTACATTTGGGGTTGTTTGGCAAGGTTAATGTACCAATCCCCAAGAAGCGCAAGCTTGGACCAAAACCATTGATTGTGTTTTTCCGGCTATGCTTTTCATAGCATTGGTTATAGATTCTTGATAGTAAATCTCAAGTACCGACATTCATGTCGGTACAATCATGGAGTCGATCGATGCGACTTTCTTTGAGGATATATTTCCAATGAAGGATAAACCTAACTCATCAAATCCGGAGATACCTAGTTCATCTAATCAGAATTTTCTATATTCTCCGAACCTATCATTCCGATTGAACACTGAAAGTCCTAAGGAGGATGACAATGAAATTCCTAAAAGGAGCAAGAGACAAAGGACTGCAAAGTCTTTTGGTGATGATTTCATTGTGTACCTTGTAGATGACACTCCACTTCCATTTGAGAAGCTTATGCATCTCCGATCGACTCTTTGGAAGGAAGCATTTCATAGTGAGATGAATTCCATCTTAGCTAATGAAACATGGGAGATCACTGATCGTCCTTATGGGTGCAAACCCAGGATGTAAATGGGTGTTCAAGAAGAAACTAAGGCTGATGGTACTATTGAGAAGTACAAGGCAAGGCTTGTAGCCGAGGGTTATACCCAAAAGGAAGGTGAAGACTTCTTTGACACTTACTCACCAGCAAGGTGGAACACCATTCGAGTACTACTTTCTCGGCTGCCTCACACGGTCTTCTCGTTCATCAAATGGACGTTAAGACGGCTTTCCTAAATGGAGAGTTGGATGAGGAAATCTATATGGATCAACCAGATGGTTTTGTAGTAAATGGTCAAGAAAGAAAAGTGTGCAAGCTCTTGAAGTCTTTGTATGGTCTTAAACAAGCACCTAAGCGGTGTACGAAAAATTTGATAAAACCTTAACGCTGCAGGCTTTGTTGTAAACAAGGCGACAAGCGTATACTATCGCCATGGTGGGGTGAGGAGTCATCCTTTGTTTGTATGTTGATGACATCTTGATTTTGGAACCAACCTTAATGCAATTAAGGAGGTCAAAGATTTCTTATCTCGTTCCTTTGAGATGAAGGATTCGGGAGTAGGCGATGTCATCTGAACATCAAGCTATTGAGAGATGATGGTGGGATTACATTGCTTCGGTCCACTATGTGGAAAAGATCTTGAGTCGTTTCGGTATAGCGGCGTCAATTTTCTCCTACACCGTATGATCCTAGTGTGTTGCTTGAAAGAATCGAGGAAATGCTAGAGACCAACTAAGATACTCTCAAATCATTGGCTCGCTTATGTATTTAGCTAGTGCCACGAGACACGACATCGCCTTTTGTAAGCAAACTTGATTTGTCTCAAATCCGGAGATGATCATGGCATGCTCTTGAAAGAGTTATGCGATATCTAAAAGGTTGCATGAGCTATGGCATACACTATACCGGGTATCCGAGGGTACTAGAGGGTTATAGAGATTCAAATTGGATATCCGATCTCGATGAGATAAAGGCCACGAGTGGATATGTTTCACACTTGGTGGTGGCGTGTTTCTTGGAAGTCTTGCAAGGCACCATCTTAACGAGGTCAACTATGGAAGCAGAACTCACAGCACTAGACACGGCCCTTGTTGAAGCGAGTGGCCGTGAACTCTTGATGGACTTACCTGTGGTTGAAAAACCTATACCCGCAATTCCAATGAACTGTGATAATCAAACTGTGATTATTAAGGTGAACAGTTCTAAGGATAATATGAAGTCCTCAAGACATGTGAAGAGGAGATTGAAATCTGTCAGGAAAATGAGAAACTCCGGAGTTATTGCATTGGATTATATCCAAACATCTAAAAACTTGGCAGATCCCTTCACAAAGGGTCTATCAAGCAACGTGATAGAAAATGCATCGAACGAGATGGGTATGAGACCCACAATTTGAGCTTTCCACAGTAGTAAACCACTCTATGTGATCGGAAATCCCGTGAATTAGAATTGGGAAACAAGCTGTTGGTTAGCAGAGAGGAAAGTATCCCTACTTTAATAAACACCACTCCATAAAGATGCAATACTTTCCTATTCTGCATGGCAGGTTGATTTATTATCTTAATGTGTTCTAAGTGGCTTATCCTAAGCAAAGATGTTGTCCTGCAGAACATCTTTTGAAGAACACACCTATATGAGTCATTGTTAAAACGTAGTCTATGAGAGTAGGGTGCTCTCTAATAAACTCATGAAAGGTCATGGAGTATGACGTATAAGCTCCACCCGCGGGGAAGTCCCACGGTAGCCCAGTATCGGTCAAGACTTCGTGTGAAGCTAGATTGCAGCAAACTTGCAGTTCAAGGCATAGTCCACTGTACAAGTTGCAACCTAGTGTAGCATAGAATTCTAGGTGGAAGTTCAACTTAACAGTCTCCACTATAGTACCGGTATATAAACAGTGTTTTGGAACCAAAGGCAGATTACATGTGCCTCTGGGATCTGGTGGGGGATTGTTGGAATTTTGGCCCAAATATTCTAGCCCATTTTCTATTTCAATAATTCCTGAAAATCCTAGAGGCCCATGTGGCCCATTCATGCAAGACAAGAGGTGGGACAAATGTTTAGTCCCACATTGCTAGTTGAGTGGAAGTTGGACCAGCTTATAAGGTGAGCTCTTCTACCACTTGGTAAAAGAATGAGAAGGAGAAGGAGAGAGTTCCACACGCGCGCTCCTCCTCGCTCGCCTCGCCTCGCGACGCCTTGTCACGGCAGCCTTGCTGGTTGCGGGAATCTTGAGTCGAGCTTTATTTTGCCACGCATGAATGGTATATGAACAGATATCGAAGGTGAAGCTGCACTTTGAATGGACGTTAATCTGAAGGTGAAACATTTGCTTTGAATGGACGTTTATCTGAGTTAAATGTGCCTGTTCGTTTCATCTTACGCACCTGCCTTCTCCTCTGCGCCTATAAGAGAGAGAGGTCGCGCCTCCTCTCGATTCTTGTTACACATCCCTTGCCTCGAGTTCCGTGAACCGCGCTACTTTCATCTTCCCCATCCGTCTTGCGGCGTTCACCAGCCGACAAGAGGCCTCGAGACCCGCCGCTTGAGTCTGTGACGGAGAAGGGCGATAAGGTTTTTGGGGAGCGCTATCAGCGCGACTACTGGCTTCGTCACGGACTCCCTCACAGATAGCGACGTCTTCCCCGACGAGGACTTCTTCCCCGACATGGCCAATGACGGTTCCAACGCCGGCGGTTCTACTTCTGCTACTGCCGTGTACATCTTCTGTCTCAATGTTGTTCTGATTTTATCCAGAGTTTTATGCCTTGCAGTTTGTTTGGCTATATGCCTTAGTTTGTATCCGCTATTTAGCATGATTAGTATATTACCTATTATTCTAGTCATGTTTTATCTAGCGTTTATTATGGATAATTCGCTTGGTAAATTGCTCTATTTCTCAACAATTTATAGGTTCTATGTGTATCTCTAAATTCTTAATTTGACCAAAGTAAATATATTACAATGTAATATTATATAATCATATATCTTTTGTGTTATAAAATGTATATGATATTGTTATTAACGATCTAGAGATATGTGACGACCAATAACGTACCGAGCGAGTACATACTTTATTAGGCCAATAAAGAATACAACTAGATCTCTATGTGAAGAACAAGATAATAATGCAAATCCATTATTTTCATTATATAATATCTATTGATGGGAATAAGTCTAAAATCTAACCTTAGATGACATTTTTATCTTAATAGTAATATGATAATCATTTAATGAAATTTAAATTATGGAAAAAACAAAGGATCACATGCAAAAAGAAACTTTAGCGAGTGCCTAACGACATAGAAATAATTATTTTCAATGTATGTTCGTAGACATTGGTCATGCTTTTCTTATCCCTTTATACTTTGTACTTAGAGTAATCTCGATGATCGCATCGGATGGTTCTTAGTATTGATTGAGAGATAATAATTACTTCAGAAGTATCAAGCTCAAAATATTTAACATAGTTTTTTTAGGAATAACATATTACTTTGGAGGAAAGTACCAACTAATGAACATGAGCATGATAGAGAAATGTGACTATCATTATGGAATTATGTGGTTTTAGTTTCACATTAGAAGACGCTTACCACCCACCCATTGACACTCACTAATGTCTTTGCAACCATCAAAACACTATAATGCAAAAGTTTCACCAAAGATTTATGTGTTTCCTCAAGAATTTGTCAATTTTCTTCTTTTCTAATTTATAATATGATATTTGTGCCAATATGATGGCAAAATAAAGTGAACCGTTACACTAACATAGCACACAAGTGAATGGTGGAGAATGTTTAGATAAAATATTAGGAGCAAAAAATCATGTCAAGTACCTAAAATATTAAACATGTGTAAAACAACAAGTATGACGAGTGTGAATGATAGAATATTTTGGCAACTTCCACGTACCTAAATATATATATATATATATATATATATATATATATATATATATATATATATATATATATATATATATATATCACACCTTTAGAGCTTTAAAATTGTATTTAACTGCGCCATAATTGGTAGATATTTATACTATAGCTAGATATATGGAAATCAATATATCATCATATGGATCTCACACAAAAATAATAATTTTAATGTTAATCATTAATTGGACTAAATATTTTAAGCACATGTTATGCATTCTTTAGAAAATTTCTTCACCACATACACACCAATGTTATAGATGTGGATTTTGGAAAGTTATAAAAGGAAGATAGAAAATTACTCTTACAATCTTATGATTTGTCAACGATGAGGACTATGGTCAACCAATAAATTTCTAAAGGGCAATAAAATGAAGGTAAATAGCGCCGACTTACTAGAACAAAAACTTGAGACTGTACCGACCATTGGTTTGTGAAGTTTTATTAAAAATATGGATCCAATTGTATATGTATGCGGGAATGTCTACCTTTTGTGTGCAATGTTTCAATTTTTTCTCAGAAACACGATGATATATATACTAATATACAAAATAGAGATCAAAGTTATACCTTTTTACGAGTGTAAGCATCATGTATTTTGCAACCAAAGAGATGAATAGTAAGAAAATACAATTGGATAATATAAATTGAAATACTTAACATCTTTATAACTACATAAAGTGATGCCCTCGAAAATCATGCTAGTTATGTTAACAAAGTTTGAATCCAAATTACTTCATCAGTAGCATTAGCCAAAGATTTATACTCAGCCTCGGTACTCGATCTCGACATCGTGGCTTGTTTACGAGCACTCCATGAAATAAGATTACAGCCTAGAAAAACTGCAAAACCTCCTGTAGAACGCCTGTCATCAGGATAGCCTGCCCAGTCTGCATCAGAGAAGGCACTGAAAAGCGTCGACTCTGACTTTACAAGTTTCAGTCCAAGAGAAATTGTAAACTTTTTTTTTGAGGCAATCACCGGGGGGGAGAGGATCCCCACCTGAATTTTCTTCAAAATAATGTTTTACATATTACAGAGGGATAGGTGGTCGCGCCAAGCAGCGGCAGCCACCTTTAGGTCCGTTCGTCTAAAACGGTGTGTCCAAACAGTAAGGTCGGATATTATGTTTCTAATAGTTTCATTACAAGACTGATCGTGTTGCCTGAATGCTTTCGCATTGCATGCATCCCAGATCTTCCATAGGATGATCATGAGCATAGAGGGCCATGCGGGTTCCGGTAGATGTTGGGGTAGTGTAGTCGTCCATAGCTGCGGAAGGGGGAGTGCCTGGGTGTGATACCGATCTTGCCCCATACGGCGACGGCGGTTGGGCAGAGGAAGAATAGATGATCCCTATCCTCGGTGAGCAGGCCGCATCGTGGGCAGGTGTCGTTGTCGATGATGTTCTTGTGCTTCAAGTTGGCCCTGGTGTTAAGCCGGTCGAGGTGGAGTAACCAGACGAAAATCTTGACCTTGTTTGGCACCGGAGTGCCCCATATGAGCGCGCTCGGTCCCGGCTGTGGGTGCAGAGCTGGTATGCTCCTCGAGGAGAAGCTGCCCCCCAGTGAGAAGGCGGAGTCCGCGCCGGATAGTGTAACACCGCAACAAGGAAGACAAAGAGGCGAGCCTCGGTGGCGGCAGTTAGTCGATTACGCAGGCCGTCTTGAAATCCATTATGCAAAACATCAGACACAAACGCGTTCGGCCGGGTGTGGTGGGAGTATAGGGCAGGATAGGCTATATGTAGAGGTTCAGAGGAGCCATCTGTCCCGCCAAAAAGAACGGACGAGCCTTTGTGGACAACACACCTGTAATCTGGGAAAGTAGGGGAGGTGGCTAGCAATAATTTTCCTAAGTAAGTTTTGTTTTGTTGGTGGAGAGGGTGGAAGGGGAGTGGTGGATGAGTCGGCCTCCACGGGAGAAGATCAGCGTGAAGGAACTTGTAGCAAAATTTCAGCAAAAGGCAAATATTCTGTGAGTTAATGTTTTTAACACCAAGACCTCCAAGATTCTTAGGGGAGCAAACTTTGTCCCAGGCGACAAGACACTGAGCACCTGAACATGAGTCGTCAGCAGTCCAGAAGAAGGCACGTCTACGCTTGTCCATCAGCTTAATAGTTAGCTTAGAGAGGAGGAAGGAGGACATGAAGTAAGTAGGGAGGGAGTCGAGGACGGAGGATAGGAGAATGAAACGACCACCTTTGGAGAGCAGTGTGGCACGCCATCCGGATAAGTATTTGTCGCATTTGTCGATGATGGGTTGGTAAGCCGACGTAGGGAGTTTGAGGGGGGAAAGGGGAAGTCCGAGGTAGGTTTGGGGGAAGGCTTGGATTGGCGTCTGTAGAATGTCTGCGATGGTCTGGGATAAGGCTGTCGGGATGTTCATGGGGACGAGGGTAGTTTTATGGAAGTTAAGCTGTAGGCCGGTTGCATTTGCAAAGGTTTGGAGGATTTCCTTGAGGCGCGTTGCCGCCTCCGCGGATGCTTGGACAAGAATGAGCGTGTCGTCGGCATATTGTAGGACGGGGCATGGTAGTGAGTGTACAATGGGGTGTGTGAGGGTACCGCGGGATGCTTCATGGGCAATGAGCTGTTGCAGGATGTCTGCCATAATGATGAACAGGTATGGTGAAAGGGGTCTCCTTGTCTCAGCCTGCTTTTGCGGTTTATCCAGCGACTGGGACCCCATTTAGGAGGACCGCATTTTGCTGCTTGTAGGATCACCGATATCCAGCAGAACCTAGGGAAGCCGGTGCTGCAAAGTTTTAATTAGAGAGTCCCAAAGAAACCGAGTAGAAGGCTTTTGGAAGTCTAGTTTGATGACCATAGTAGGAGCCCTTCTCTTGTGGCAGCAGTTTAACAAGTCGGCCGTAGAGACAAAGTTGTCCGAGATGCTCCCGCGGATATGAAGCCACCGATCGTTGGTTACGAGAGGGATGAGGGGTTTTAGCCGATTTGTGAGTAGCTTGGAGATGGCTTTCATTGGGCAGTTCTGAAGGGAGATGGGCCTAAAGGCATCCGGCGATCGGGCGCCTTCGGTTTTTGGGAGGAGTACCATGTATGCCCTGTTAAGCCCGTCAAGGTCGGCCTGGTGGTGGAAGAATTGGTCGAAGATCCTAACGAGTCTTGGTTTCACGATTGTCCAGAATAGCATGAAGAACCCCGTCCCAAACCCGTCGCCCCGGCCGGCGTCTTGTGCATGTGGAGGAAGGCCGAATATTTCCTGTCGGAGAAGGCATCGCCTAGGGATCGGAGTTGAGGTATCGGAGCCGGGTAGATAGAGTCGAGGTTGAAATCCCAGGAGGGTGAGAAGGGTGTTCCAAGAAGATTGGAATAGAAGGAGGTCAGGATTTCCATTTTTTGGGAGTGATTGGTAATCTCTGTTCCGTGGTGGTCTAGGGCCCCGATTTTATTGCGGCGCAGGCGGTGGGAAGCAGAGACGTGGAAGAATCTAGTGTTTTCGTCGCCTTCAATGGCGTACCTAATTTTTGATCTTTGTTTCCAATGGTTCATTCGGTGTCTTATCGCCCGTTTAAGGGTTGTAATAACAATCGCCCTAAGGGCTAGCTCAGGGGAGGGACAATTGCCTGCATTCCTCAATGGTGTCGAGAAAATTTATTACAATTTTTGAGTTGGATTCCGCAATGTGTGGTGGAAGTCTGGACCGGCGCCAGGTTTTTAGCGCGATGAGGCATTTTTTTAGCGAGGCAACAAGCGCTCTAGCGGCATTTGAATCGGGGCACGGCCCAGCCCATGCGGCAGCAACCGTAGGCCGACAGGAGGGGAATGTGGCCCAGCTGTTTTCGAATCGAAAAAAGGCGGGACGTGGAACCGACGTCGAGATGGTGGCAACGATCGGCACGTGGTCGGAGAGGAAGCGTGTTAGAGACGCGATTGAGGAGTTTGGGAAGTGTTCATCCCAGGCTAGGTTAATGAATGCACGGTCGATTTTTTGGAGTGTGGGTTGTTGTCGGAGGTTGGACCAAGTGAAGGCTCTATCCATTAGGGGCAGCTCGATTAGAGATAGGGAGTTGATCGTGTCGTTAAAAGAGTCGGCTTCCGCTTGCCTAAAATTGCTATTGTTTTTTTCCGCAGCAAAACGCATGAGATTGAAGTCGCCCATGATTAGCCAGGGGGAGTTGGCTGGTGGTGCGATTTGGGATAACTCCAGTAGGAAGGACGTTTTGAGCGTATGGTCCGTGGGTGCGTACACATTTGTGATTGTGAGTTCCTTGGAAGTGGTGAAGGAAGAGATGCAAGTGGACAAGGCGAACTGGTGGGTCGTCGTAGATGTGATCGAGAAAAGATTAGAGGATAAGGCTGAGAGGATACCACCGGCAAAGCCTACTGCCGGCTTGAACGCGGTTAGGTCGAGGGATCTAGGGAGGAAGGAGCGCAGTTTGCATGGTGTAATGTCACTTAGTTTTGTTTCCTGCAACAGCACGATGTTTGGTTTTAGAGAGATAAGTTCCGCCAAGACCTCAGTGCACTTGTCAGCGTCGCCGAGGCCCCGTCCGTTCCATGAGCAAATGGAGAAGGAAAGGCTCGTCATGGGTAACGTGGCGTCACCGAGGAGACAATGGGGACAGCAGTACAGTTATAAAGTAGCTCCAACATTATAATTAAAGGGAGACTGATCACATAGGGGCGATGCATGCACGTAAGGTGCAGCAGATGAGTTGGTTAACTAGCATTGGCGGTTTGAAGCATGTATGCATGGTCTGAAGCTGCCGACCTAAGGATAAGCCACACAGAGCCGCCGCTGGAGCGTGGCGAGGGGTGCGCATGCCCCGGGAAACATCGTGGCAGGGGACCGGGGCGCGCGGTGGCACCACGCCGGCGCTGAGGACAGCGATGCCGTCGTCCTCCGCACCGCAAGCACGGGCGATGGGAGCTAATGCGGCGGCGTCAGAGCAGGGCACCGCGGGGCGTGAGGAGAGCCCGGATGCGCGCAGGGCGGCGGCGAGGTCTCGTCCGACGCAGCGGAGAAGTCGAAGCTGGCGGCTTTGGCCTGGATGGCCCGGTCGACAATGGAGATGAAGCGAGCCTCCTCCTTGGCAGCAATGCGGTGGCTGCGCTGCAGCTTGGCCGCCGAGTCGTGGGCGCGCTTGGTGCGCACCCGCGCTATGGGCCTCGTCGTGGGTGGGTCGCGATCGGCCACCCGACGCCAACGCCGGGCGAGGCATCCATAGCCAGGTCGCGCATGGAGGCGACCAACTCCTCAGCGTCGGCGACGATGACGTTGGCAGCAGCAACGACCTTGCCGTGTGCGGCATCGGTGAGCTTGGAAAGCTCGGTTAGCGTGGAGGGGAGGCTGCCCACCGAGCGGCCAGAGGGGTCCGATCCACCGTCAAGAACGAGCATAGGCGCATCATCATCGATGTCGTCCAAGGCGTTCAGCGTGCCGCAGCATGTGCAGTCCGTGCCGCCGAAAGGTCCGAACCCGCCGCCGCGCGGGGAGGGGGTGGAGGCGCATCGCCGTCGTGGTGGTCTGATGGGTGGCCACCGCCAACGCACCATCCAGCAATGATGCGAAGGCGCACGCAGATGACGCCCCCGTCAGGGAGGCGGAGCACCAAGGACGGAGGAACGGGTACCGCGGCCTCGATCTGAAGGAAGGCGCGCATGCTGGAGTAGTCGTGGCCGCGAAAGCATGCGGGGTCGATCCAGCAGAGTTTCCCGACGTGTCCGAAGACGAAGGTGGCCCCCGGCTCGGTCCATAGCTCCAGGGGGTAGTTGGAAGCCTCTACTTCGACGAGCAAGTCGTAGTCTGTGGATGCGCGGTCGTCGGTGTCCTCGGGGCGGACGAAGGCGAACTCGAGGCCGCCGAAGCGGATGGGTGAAGCGCGTACGGCCTCTTCGCGTTGCTCGCTGGAGTCGAACACCAGGAGCGCGGCCCCGTGTGTAGATGCAGCGAAGGTAAAGGCGACGTTTGGGAGACGCGACTCCACCGCCATGCGGATGGTTCCGAACGGATGAAGGAGCGGTGACTCGAGGATGGCGAAGGCGAATCGTCCAGTACCCTGAACGAGGCCACCATCGATGAAGACGTCGACAGTAGGCCGCCTGGTGCCCTCGCAGGGGAGGGCACCCGAGACGCCGGGCGGGGTATGACTTTCCGCGACGGCCTCCGGCGAGGCCGCAGGCTGGAATGCGACGAAGTCTGGCTCTGAGGTGTCCACATGGAGGAGGAAAGGCTCGTTGCTGGATGCCGTTGCCCGCATGGACGTGGGCGCGGAGTCGTCGGAGGAGGAGATGAGGATGGGGTTTGCAGCGCCGTTTTGATCTGCCGCGGCAGCCCCCCCATCCTTGAGGAGCGCAGGATGGGCGCGTCGAGGCGGAAGCAGTGTGAGCCGAACCAGATTTCCGATGGCGGCGCCGAGGAGGCAGTGGGGGTGGCGGTGGGCGAGGGGTTGGGGGTGGTGGTTGCCATGGTTGGGTTGTGGTTGAAGGTAGGGGGTGGAAGGTTAAGGGGATGAGTGTAGTACAGGCAGAGCTGCGGTGGCCGGAGACGCCACAGCGCGCGCAACGCACTGGGTCGCGGCAGTCGTCGACAAGGTGATCAGTGGCGACGCAACGAAAACAGCGTGGCATGTGAGATGGTGGGATTTTTGGGTAGAGCGGGCTTTTAAGGTGCGCGAGAGGGTGGAGTGCGAGTTCACTGTGGCGGTGAGGGCGTCTCGTGGAGGTGAGACACTAGAGGAAAAAGGGCCATCCGTTCGCCACCCCTGGGAGCATTAGTCCCGGTTGCACCACCAACCGGGACTAATGCCGCACGCATTCCGGTTGAGCGGCACGGGCCAGGGCATGGGTCCCGGTTGGTAGGGGCATGCGTCCGGTTGGAGCCACCAACCGGGACTAAAGGTTTGGCCACAGCCACGTGGCGTGACGCACCTTTAGTCCCGATTGTCGGCTCCAACCGACTAAAGACCCTTGCCCTCTATAAATGCACCAAATTTCCCCTCGCCCACTGCTTTTTCAATGGTGTAAGGTGTGAGGGTGTGCTAGTTTTTCTCATGCATGCATTGAAGGTGTTTGTTGAAATGTTTGAGTGAAAATCCAGCTGAATTTCTCATAGAACAAAAATATAGAAGGTGTCCGAGACGCACTTGAGCTTTCTCCTTTATTTCCCTCGATCGAGGTTAGCAATCCTATCTTTTCTAGGTCACCGATACAATTCATGTGTCGGTGTGAATTGGTTATTTCACTATTTACGATGTCTGTTTTTGATAAACTTACTTATATGATGCGATGAGCTCGGAATGGATGTACGGTGACCGCGTAGCCAGTATATCAAAGGCGTGGATAAATTTATCGATGTGGCTACGGCAAACAAAGAGAATGGATTTATACGTTGTCCATGTGTTCAATGTCGAACAACAAGGAGTACTCTTCCTCGAAAATCATTCGCGGCCACCGATTATGAAAGGTTTCATGCCCAACTATAATTCTTTGGACCAAGCACGGGAAAGAGGGTTATGATGGAAGATGGTGAAGAAGAAGATGATGATAACAACTATCATCATATGTTTCTGAATACGGTGATACCGCTATGGAAGACAATGGAGAGGAAAAAGGTAAAGAACGGGCATCGATGAGCCTACCGATGAACTTGGTAGGGTCATTTCGATGCAAAGCGAGACGTGAAATGTAAAATGAGAAGTTGAAGTTAGAGGGCATGTTAGAAGATCACAAGAAATTGTTGTACCCAAATTGTGAAGATGGCAGCACAAAGCTCGGTACCACATGGAATTGTTGCGATGGAAGGCGAGTGTGGTCTAACTGACTCCTCATTTGAAAAGATGTGAAAATAATGAAGTCAAGTTTCCAAAAACATAACGAACTTCCGAGAGTACCTCTGGCAAAGAAGACTCTCCGTCCTCTGGATTAGATGTGCAAAAGATACATGCATGCATTAATGACTGCATCCTCTACATGATGAGGAGTATGAGAATTTAGATAAATGCCGGTATGCAGCGTTGCGGTATAAGATCGAACGAGATGACCTGGTGATGTTGAGGGAGAGCCCTCCGGAAGAGGGTTCTGCTAAGGTTATGTGGTATGCTCCTATAATACCAAGGTTGAAAGCATGTTCGAAACAAAGAGCATGCGAGGTTGTTGCGATGGCACAAAGAAGACCGTAAGAAAGACGGGAGTTGAGACACCTGGCGATGGGTCACAAGTGGAGAAAAATCGAGAGACTTCCGGACTTTGCGGTGGACGCAAGGAACTTATGGTTTGGTCTAAATGCGGATGGCATGAATCCTTTTGGGGAGCAGAGCTGATCCAAAGACACGGACCGTGACTCTATGTATCTACAACCTGCCTCCTTGGTTGTGCATGAAGCGTAAGTTCATTATGATGCCGGTGCTCATCCAAGTCCGAAGCAAAGACGCGACATTGATGTGTACCTTAGGCCATTAGTTGAAGAACTCTTATAGTTGTGGGGCAAACCAGGTGTATGCGTCGTGGGATGAGAACAAGCAGAGCCATTTAATCTACGAGGGTTGTTATTCGTAACCATCAATGATTGGCCTGCTCTTAGTAACCTTCGTGATGTATAAACAAAGGATATAAGGCATGCACCCACTGTTTAGATAAGACCGAAGGTACATATTTGCATAAATGCAAGAAGGTTGTGTACCTAGCGAATCGACGATTTCTTGAGCCAATCATCCGTGAAAGAAAGGCAAGCATTTCAAAGGTGAGGCGGATCACGAAGAAGCCCGAACTCGGTGGTGATGATGTATTTGGTATGGTCAAGGACATAGAAGTAATCTTTGGAAAGGGTCCCTGGTCAATCGATTCGAACGACGCCGCTACGGACACGCACCCATGTGGAAGAAGAAATCTATATTTTGGGAGCTGCCATATTGGAAAGTCCTGCGTGTCCGCTCTTCAATCGATGTGATGCGTGGCGAAGAATCTCTGCGTGAACACCTAGGATTCCTAGGCGTGTATGGGAAGACAAAAGATACACAAAGCACGGAGGACCAACAAATTATGAAAGACCCAAAGAACATGCATCTGAGATAACAAGACGGATAAAGGCGCCACTTAAGTCGTACCGACTATGCTCTTACCAAAGCGAAGGAAATCTTTTTGAAGTCCTTTACTGAGATCAAGGTGCCGTCAGCTTCTCATCTAATATAAAGGGATAATAAATATGGCGGAGAAAAGTTCCAAAACCTGAAGTCTCATGATCACGTGATTATGACGCAGCTTGCTTCGATTGCATTGAGGGGCTTCTGCACCGGAAAATGTTCGAGTACCCATTGTGAAGTTGTGTGCATTCCTCAATGCAATATCTCGAAGGTAATCAATCCAGATATTACCAAGGTTAGAAGGATGTGGTACAATGTCTTGTTAGTTTTGAATTGGTGTTCCCACCATCCTTCTTCAATATTATGACGCATCTCCGGTTCATCTGGAAGAGATTGCCATTCTCGGTCCGGTATTTCACAATATGTTCCCTTTGAGAGGTTCATGGGAGTCTTAAAGAAATATGTTCATAACCGTGCTAGACCAGAAGGAAGCATCTCCAAGGGATATGGAACAGAGGAGTTCATTGAGTTTTGTGTTGACTTTATTCCTGACCTTAAGCCGATTGGTGTTTCTGACTCGCGGCAAGTTCTAACGATGCCCGTCCCCTATCTTCATGCACACCGGTTCGACCATAGTTAGAAATTCAGATAATTCAAAACGGGCATAATAAATTCAAAAAACCGCATATAAGTTCAAAATCCAAACACTTCTTATGTTTAAAGTTTTTCTAAATTCCAAATTGATATTAAAAAAATATAAGTTAATTCATTTTTAATTGTAAATGGTTCATATTTTAAATGGTTACATAAATTATTTTTTAAAACAGAAAATGTTTTTGAATTATTTATTTAAATCCAAACACTTTTTATGTTTAAATTTTTTCTAAATTCCAAATTAATATTCAAAAATATAAGTTAATTCATTTTAAAAGGTTACATTAATTATTTTTTAAAAATAGAATATGTTTTTGAATTATTTATTCAAATCCATACACTTCTTATATTTAAAGTTTTCTAAATTCCAAATTAATATTCAAAAATATAAGTTAATTCATTTTAAAAGGTTACATTAATTATTTTTTAAAAATAGAATATGTTTTTGAATTATTTATTCAAATCCATACACTTCTTATATTTAAAGTTTTTCTAAATTCCAAATTACTATTAAAAAATATAAGTTAATTCATTTTAAAGGTTACATTAATTATTTTTAAAAATAGAATATGTTTTTGAATTATTTATTCAAATCCATACACTTCTTATATTTAAAGTTTTCTAAATTCCAAATTGATATTAAAAATATAAGTTAATTCATTTTTAATTGTAAATGGTTCATATTTTAAATGGTTACATTAATTATTTTCAAAAGCAGAAAATGGTTTGAATTATTTATTCAAATCCAAACACTTTTTATGTTTAAAGTTTTTCTAAATTCAAATTAATTATCATTTAAAAACATTACAAATTTAAACCCCAAAATAAAAAAAAGTAGAACAGAGAAAATAACTGAAAAAATTTGAAAGCAGAATACGTCGGTTGGAGCCTGCCGGGAAGAGTCCTAGCAGCGCCTTCACTATTGAAAATTGGACTATAGGTCGGTTGGTGGCTCCAGCAGGACGTATATCTTAGTCCCGGTTGGAGCCACCAACCGACTAAAGGTCCTTGGTTATAATGGGTGCCCTCCTCTTCTTCCTTCCCCTCTTGCCTCTGCCACGCCATCGCTTGTGGCAGCAGCTCGTGAACTGCCGCCAACGCCTCATTAACGCCTCGGCCGCCACTCAGCGTCTCTTCCTTGACGACTGCTACAGGCGCCTCTCTTCCACGTCTCCTTCCCAGCCGTGGCTTTCGCTTCCCGTCGACGCCGCGCTTCTTCGGGCTAGCGTTAGGTACGACGCCAGCCTCCCTTCCTCTCTCTCCCCTCCTCTCTTTGCTGGTGGTGGTGCATCGTGGCTGCTTTCTCCACCGGAGCGGCCTACCGTCACCCACGGCGGGTCTCCCCTGTGCCCTGCCTCTTCTCCACCCTTGCCGCTGGCCCACGCTACTGTCCACCGCCCCCGCCAGACCCTCGCTCTTCCTCCTCCTCACCTGGTTCTCCTCCCCTCTCTCTCTGCGCATGCCCATGCTTGCCGTCCTCCTCCCAGCCGGCCGCTTTTCCTCTCTGAGCCTCGTGGCCCCCAACCTCCACTGCTCGCCACCGCCTGTCCACCTCCTCCCTTCCTCTTCCTTCGCCTTGAGCCTCAGCTCTTCCTCCTCCGCCATCTCGCCTTCGTCAGCCCCTCCAGCCCGGCTTCCGCCGTTAATCCGCCTCGCCCGCTCGCCCATCGCCGCCACGGCTCACGTCCCTCCCTTCGCCTCCTTGCGTGCCGCTCGGCCTTGTGCATCTGAGCCGACGTGGCCCACGGTGGCTTTTGATGTGGCCTAGGGCCCACACTTTGGATGAATGGCTAGGTTCTCTTGGTAAAAAAAAACCCTTTGCTGATGTCATATTGACACGGTAATTCAATTTTAAATGATTTAATAATTCGAAATTGATATAAACTTGTAAATTCAATATCTTTTATTTATAAGTCGAAAAATACAAATAATATATCAAATTGTTCGAAAATGAAACCTATCTATTTAACCTATAATCATGCATTGTTCAACAATTTAAATGACAAGTATAATTAGAAGAACAAATGCACCCTCTCATATGTTAGGAGTTTCCGAGTTAGGGTTTCACCGTCGGAACCCGATTAAATCGTCGAGCATGTCTTAGGTTACATTCCAATGCAAATTAACTTGTCATATCATCATACTTGCTTGAGCATTGCATCGATGCCATGTGTTGATTGTTTCTTTTCGGTGTTTTGATTATTAGGTTTATTATTAGTTAGGTATTATTAGGTTTATTAATTAGTTTGGTATTATTGGTCTTGACCTTTGGTCGGTCAATGTGGGTAGCCCTGGACCGATTCATTGTCGATCTGTGGTTAGATAAGGAATCATTAATACCCTTAGGTGCATGTGGGTTCGACGATGTGCCTTGAACATTCTGAACCCTCTTAAATCGATTCCAATATGGTATTTTGTTAGTATCTAGTGTTACCTATCTCTTTGGATAGTTTCCTTTTGTACCCTTATACTCATGTTCCTCTCATATGCATCGGAGGTTTCTCGAACTAGGTTACACCCTGGAACTCCTAATATTGATTTTAGTTGATTTTAGCTAGAGTTACCTATCTACTACGGTTTCCTTTTTGTAGCTAGGTTTAGGTTTATCTTCATTTTTATTATTGTGTATGTATATATTAGGGTTTCTCCTTAACTTTCTCCTTTAGCCGCTTTGACTTATTCGTTTTCCACCTATGAGAAAATATGGACCCACATGTCGAGAGCGAAGAAAAGGAAGAGTTGATCCAAGGTGTGATCCGTGGGAAGATAATTTAGACGTATCAACGTTTTCGAACAACTCGGTGAGGGTGATCCTCTTTTACCGGAGTAGACAACTTGTTTGAGGTTGAAGGTGTTGCCTTCCGCGAGAAGAAAGCGATGCCTTGTGTAACCGAGAAGACGATCAGCTCGGCGAGGTGCATGTAATATAAATCAATTCATTAATTAATCATCTATCTATATAGAAATAGTAACGACGATCTTTCTTCTTTAGCCCTCGGATCGAAGGAATCTCTTGAAAAGAGCGTATTGAGGCCCAACCAAAAGTTGGAAGACCATGAGAGGTTCAGGATCGAAGATGTATTCATGAGCAGACCAAGCGACTCAAGTTGTCGCAACCAAATTTGTGGCACAATGCGGAGTAATCGTTAGGGACTTAATCCCGATCACCATTAGAAATTGGAATAGGCCTGCTAATGTGGATGAAGAGGGAACATGTTTATTTGTCCCTAACCACGCCAAAGATTTACTTTGGAAGAGGCTCATGGTTAATTTCAAACTACGAAGATGAGCTGGATCCAAATGCGGAGGATCGATTGAGGACGCCTTACAACATGGGAGAGCCATGGAGGCTAAGGTCAGGAGTAGGCTTTGAAGAAGATGGCGATGTTTCACCAACTGGAAGAAAAGATTGCACCTTGACTATGTCGTGAAAGAAGACTCGATTTCAAGACCGGTTTGAAGATAAAACCATTCTGGGGTGAGTTTGTGGAATACAAGACATCGGAAAAAGCTAAGGAAATGTCGCAAGAATAAGCTGAATCTTGCTAACAAGAAGTATCACCATACTATGGGGCAAGGTGGCTCTGGCTGGCATTCCTAAGTGGGAGAAACTTGAGCGAGGCTGCGTGATAAAATATCACCCCGCAGGCGATTGGGTAACGTGCAAGGAATTGGTTTTACGGGCATGGGGCACGTTGGACTCGGAAGGAGGTGTATATATACCATACGACATAAAGAAGACCCCTTGCCAATCGAGAGGATGAGAAAGCGTTAAAGAAAGGCTGTTAAAGATGGGGACTTCATTCCGATAGAGAGAATGATGAGCTCACACCGCCCTTGGAAATAAGGAACATGATGGACGAACACGAGGCACAATAGGCTCCCAATCATGGAGGATGGGTTTCCGAAGAGGAAGAAATATCGATAGAAGCCGTCGAGAGTAAGGGCGGCGGTTGCATGTGGCATCCATAAAACCACTACTAGAAAATCGCGTTGAATTTGTGCATTGCATCGTCATGCATGTTGTTTGTCAAACTATTTTACAAACCCGTTTTGTTTTCCAAACGCCCCATCTTTTATTAAAGCGCCAAACCCCTGCCGGATTGTTTTGTTTTAGCACGGCGGTTTAAAACGGTCCAATTAAACAAATAAAGTTTTATTTATTTTAGTAGGCGGTCAGGCAGGCCAACCGAAACGACCACCCCGCTTTAAAGCGGTCGGTCGCCCTTTTTCTAAACCTACCGAAACTTACCCACCTCCTTGGCCACCTCACAGGGCCAATAGTCTTGCGCCACCTCAGCCATCCTCCCCATCCACCAATCCCACGCCATGTGGCCCAGCCCACCTCAACAAACCCCCACCCAACCTCCCTCTCTCTCTCTCTCTCGTGGCGTCACACACACAACGCCAAGACCTCCCCCCCGACCCCTCCTCCAACCTCCACATCTGCTGGCCCACAGTCCCCTAGTCCCCCGTCGGCCACACTCACCACACCCCACGCCATCTGCCAGCCACTTCCCTCGCCGCCCTGGGCCTGGGCCCTGGGACCCACCACGCCCCATCCGCTCAACATTTCTCTTCTCCCCCTTTCTCTCGTTCTCGCGTCCCAGCCCGCTCGTTCCTCCGCCTGCCTCTCCTCCTCCGGCCCCGCCTCGCGTCCACCTCTCACGCCGCCAATCCGCCTCCGCCGCCAGCCGCCTCGCCTCCTCCCTGCCCCGCGCCTCAGCGACCCTCCACGCTCCACCCGCCGCCTCTGCCGCCGACCGGTTTCGCGTCACCGCCCAGCCTCCGCCGCTTCCTCTCCAGCGCCATCGCCTCCAGCGCCCCTCCGCCGCCCGCCCTCATCTCGCGCCCGACCCCTCCATCCCAGTAAGCGCGCCCGCCCGTTCCGGGCACGTCCGGCCAAAGCCTCTGCCCGCTGCGTTACGCCATGCCTCCCGACGCACCCTCCCGCGTCTCGCCTCAACCGCCGGGCGCCCCCTCCAGCTCGTCGACCCCATGGGAGACCGCGCGCGCCGCCCTCAAACGACCCCGCAGGCCCCAATCCGGCCGCGCGTCGCCGAGCTCGTCGGCCCTGGCACCTGCCGACCTGCGGCGGCGCGCCGCACCCGCCAGCCGGTCCCGCCCGTCTCCCAGCCGAGACGACCCGACAGCGCGGCCCACGTTCCTGCCGCCTCGATCGCCCCCTCCCGGTAGCTCCTGCGCAGCTGGCCGAATGACCTCTCCGGTCGAGCCGTCTTGGACTCCCTGCGTGTATGTGCCACCTGTGTTTGGAGACAACAAGATCGACAACGACAAGATTTCGACGCCATGTTCTCCTTCATGGATCCTCTTGAACTCCGTCCGGGTGCCGTCAATCAACCCAGCGCACCAAGTTCTTCGACGAGACCGATCCGTCAAATGCGACAAGACCTCGTCGGAACCACCAAGCACTTTCACGGAGCCAAGGCGTCGACCGACATTCTCGACGACATGAACTTCGGTGAACGCCAAGTTCTTCCTCCCGGCGCCTCCCGAGTCCGAGACCACTGGCCGTCAAGTGCTTCACCGGCCCGCGAACCTGGCGCTGTTCCCAAGTTAAGCCATCCGATGGACAAGATCGCCATGTGTGGACAAGCGAAGGTTAACGGTGGCCGTTTCCTTTCAAGGACTCCATCGACATCTTATCAAGATACCCAAGATCTACACGCCCACAGGGCACGAGTTGCTAAGAACCTTGAACTCGACACCCTCGACACGCCAAGATCTCCCTGACGCCAAAACTGAACGATGAACGCCAAGATCTGACGCCGAGAACTTCATGACGCCGAGGCCTTCGACACGGAACCCGAACCCCAGATCCGTCAAATCGACACGAGACCGACGAACCCGGCAACCCAAGTTCGTGAACCCCTAAATGTGAACCCTCCCGAGACCCTATTTTATCATATAAAACAACTTGTTGCATATTAGCGCCATACTTGCAAGCATAATCATGTGGTTTGGGGGCCTTGATTCACCTAATAATTAAATATGGGGCCCATATGGGCAAATCTAGTCCCTTAGTGGCCTCATTTAAATTGTGTAGCGAACCGGTACTATCTCTTGCCATGCTAAACAACATTTAACTTTGGGGTTTTCTAAATAACTTGAACCATTTAACTAATTGCCGGGACCCGCCCACATAATATTGACCTAATTGCATCGCATTTTGCCATGTCATGCATCATACATGCATCATGTCGTTTCTCTGCCGTTGTATTAAATATTGCATCCGGTGTTTCTTCTAGTGTTGCTTCTTCGCGGATAAGGCCGTTGAGTTGATGTGAGCTTCGCCCCGATCTCGGATGAACCTTTTCGACAATGTTTTCAGGCGAGCATCTCCCTCTTTCTACCTATCTTACTTTCATAGTATTTACTTCCCTCCTGTTGATCTATTGCTATCTGTGTTGCGATGCTCTAGTTTTCGTACCCTTTGATATCCCTATGACCATATATTGCCTTGGACACATCCTATTACACATTGTTTGGCAGCTAGTCGGACTTCTTGCGTCGTAGTTGCTTGCTCGAGTCTTGATGTGTGTCGTCATATGCCACGATTCTTTGAGGTATTGCATGTTGAGGTTGGAGATGATTCTAGTTTTACTTATCGTCACTTTAAATTCTGTTTAACAACTAAAATTGAATAAGCGAGAGGCATCGGTGGGTGATAGATAATATTTGGTTTCGAACACCCACTTGTGTCCCGTGAAGACCCAGTACTTGATACTGTTCCTTGATTTTGCGCTATCCACATCCGGGAGGTATATGGGACCCTACTGAGCCGAGCTTGATTGATCTTATTTCTTGGGGCCACAAACTAGTTTGAGGTTTTATTTACGATCTGTACTTATGCCATGTTTCTTGCTTTATTTACGATTGTGCAGTCTTTGCTTTGTCTTATTTAGGCGGAGTGTTCTGTGATGTCGACAAGCCCGTTTGGGGTTCCCGATCGCCAATCGACGCAGAACCTTGAGGCCGTCTCGAGCTTGCTTACTCGTTCGATTCTACTTAAGGGTGGCCCCGAAATATTTCTGAATCCTGTGATTGTTCGATCGTGAAAGCCTCGTTGGGTTTTGATTTGGTTTTCGAGGTTGATCGAGCGTGTGTTGCTATTGGTGCACCCGCCGGGTAAAAACTTTAAAGCCGTGTCATGGATATGGACGACTTGAACGCGATATCTCGATCATAGACAAGCATAACTAAAGTTTACCGCTATTAATTTGACTTATAATGACTAGTAATCAGCTTCACTATAACGGAATGGCTAATTAATACTGCCCACCCTTGCTTGCTTGGTTGTCGCTCGCGACAAATGTATCTGACTAGTAAGTATTGCAACTTCTAGCGAAATGGTGAATAAAAGTACCAACAAGCTGCTTTGAGCTTGGGTTTATCTCATTATGTCATGTCGATTAGTAATTGTTGCAACTATCGGAATGGTTAAATAAAAGTGCCCTTTGCTTACTTTATCGGGACGATTATCTAAACACGACTAGTAATTCTTGCAACGATAAGCTGAATAAATAAAATCGCCAACCGTGTGAGTTCCTCGGTTGACTTCCTCGAGGTCTCGAGGGGAAACTCGAGATGGGTTTGTTTGGTGTTAGCTTGAGTTGGATCCGGATAGGTCATTCTTACCCTCTCGATAACCGCCGATTATATCGAGTCTCTATAGGTGGTTTAGTGCATCTGCCGCTGCCGCTTGATCCACCATACCTTTGTGGCGAGGGCCAATTCTAGTCTCGCCAGGTGTCTTGGCCTCGATCGCCTCCTTCTTTGTTTACCTTTGCCCTTTATCGGCACCCTTTTGTTAAGCAGTTTTGAGATCGACGCCGTTAGCGAGGTTACCCTTCCGGCTTGGCCCAGGCAGTTATGGGCGCCATCGGTTATTCTTCGTGGCTCTTAGCCCCATTTGCTTCTTTTGTCCGTGGTCGACGCTCCATCGTTCAAGGTGATTTGGATCTTTGTCTGAGTATTCATATTCTTGACTCTTTGAGTCGTTGTTATATATATCTCGATCAGGTCCCATCGAGGACTGTGTAATGTTATTACTGCTTTCCACCCGCATACGAAGTACTGGTGGGCACCTTTGAATCAAGCTTCTGCGGGTTTGGCGAATTTTGCTCAAACTTGCATAGGTCCGATTCGAGGGTGTTACAGAGTGGTATCGAAAGCATTGCGAGCATTCCCACAAGTCCACTCAGGATAACCTAGCTAACGGTCAAGTAGAGTGTCAAAACTATTTTTGAAAATCGGTTGATAGTTGATTAGGTCTGATTTTACTCCTTACCCTCTATATTCTCCTCTTATCTCGACGTGTTTTGAATCCGCTCTCTTCTCTTGCTCGAGTCCGTGAATTTCAAGTGGTTGGGTTTCACTGCCTTTAGGGTTTCGCTTCCTCCTTTGGTAACGTGTTCTACCATCCGTGTTCAAGCTGCCTGATGAATCCGCTCACGGTGTTACCATCCTCAGTATTCCTTGTTTGTTCCTTCCTGTTTTCCTCGCGACGAAGTCTTCTACGCGATCCATGCGTAGACGCATCACCCTTTGATCCGAACCTCGCCGAGATCTTGATCTGAATCCCGAGAGTTACAGAATCTGTCTATTCGTGAACATAGTAATGCTTTGAGTGCGGGATGGAGTCGCGACCATACCACTACTCTTATCATTCGCTTTTGTACATTGAATGGTGGATCGATGCAATTTTACTCCTTCCATGGAAGTTAGAGGTGGCCTTATCTTTAGCTTCGCTCTGTTATCCCGAGTGCTCTCTGATCAACAGGACAACGACCTTTGTTAGTGGTGTCGCTAAGATCTACAAGCGAGAAAGACGCGAGACGCCGACCTTCCTTCCGTAACATGAGGCGGATCTCGAGGGCGAGATCCATTGTTAGTGTGTCGAATTGTGGCATCCCGCAAAACCACTACTAGAAAATCGCGTTGAATTTGTGCATTGCATCGTCATCGCTCGCATGTTGTTTGTCAAAACTATTTTACAAACCCGTTTGTTTTCCAAAGCCCATCTTTTATTAAAGCGCCAAACCCGGTTGGATTGTTTTGTTTTGGCCAGCGAGCGGTTTGCAAACGGTCCAATTAAACAAATAAAGTTTTATTTATTTTAGTAGGGGCAATCGAGCCAACCGACCCGAACGACCACCCCCGTTTTAAACAGATCGGTCCGCCCCTTTTTTCTAAACCTACCCGGAAACTTACCCACCCTCCTTGGCCACCTCACCCTGGCCAACAGTCTTGCGCCCACCTCAAGAAATCCTCCCCATCCACTAATCCCACGCTGCCATGTGGCCTAGCCCACCTCACAAAGAAACCCCCACCTAACCTCCTTCTCTCTCTCGCCACACACAACCCGGACACACACAGCAAGACCTCCCCAGGCGACCCTCCTCCAACCTCCACACCTCATGTGGCCCCGCCATGGGTCCACCACGCTACCACACTTTCACCAGCGCTCTTGCGCCAGACGCCACCACTGCCACACACCTCGCCAAGCGCTGGCCTCCCGCTGGGACCTACCACGCCCATCCCCGCTCAACTTTCTCCTGCCCTTCGAGCCCCTTTCGTTTCTTCCTGCTCGCCCTTCTTTCGCCTCTGCGCCTCACATTTCTCGCCTGTTCCTCTTGCCGCCTCGCGCCCGCCTCGCCGCCTCCTCCCCAAGCCCCGTACTCGGCGAATCCCTCGCCACCGCTTCCACCATAGCCCTCGCCCATTCTCTGCCAGCTGACTCGCGTAGCCACCGACGCTCCATGCTTCTCCCGTGAAGGCGCCCATGCGCCCCGCGCTCCCCACCTCCGCCGCCCGGTCAGCCTCATCTCCGCGCCGAGCCCCTCCATCCTTGAGCAAAAGCCTTGCCCGCCCGTTCTGGGGCAGCGTCCGTATGAAAGCCCGGCCCTCGCCTCAAGGCTGATGCCTCGCCGTAGCCTCCTGCCTCCCTCACTGCCTCGCCTGACTGGCCTGGGCGCCCTTGCCCTCGCCGTCGTCGACCCCGCTGGAGCGGCCCCTTGGCCTCCACCGGACCCGAGCCGACCCAATGGCGCCACGCGTCCCTTCAAAGCCTCGCCTTGCTGACACCCCAAGACAAGACCTCTGGCGGCCAAGACGCCCTTGCCGGTCGTAGGTCCGCCCGTGCTCCCGATAGGCGACCCAGCCCGCCGCACCCCGACGCTGAGCTTCGCTGCCCCTCTCGTCACCGACCGTCTCCCCGGTAGCTCCACCTTTGCTGACGCGGAGTCGATGACCTTCGGTCCGAGGCAGTCTTGGACTCCTGCATGTATAAAGTTCTGGCCCACTGTGTTTGGAGACAACAAGATCGACAAGACAAGATTTCAGACGCCATATTGCTCCTTCATGGATCCTCTTGAACTCCGTCCGGTGCACGTATCAACCCTGAGCCAACACTGGGCAAGTTCTTCGACCGGGAGACCGTCAGGTAAATGCGAAGACCTCCAGCCCCGAACCGGAACCACTGGGCACTTTCCTGAACGCTTAAGGCCGGGCCGGGCAAATAAACGGCGCTCTTGAACCTTGTTGGCGGGCATGGAACGCCAAGTTCTCACGGCGCCTCTCCCGTCAGTGGGGAACCCGAACCACACGCGTCAAGTGCTTCACCGGGCCTGCTAACCACAGCGCCGTTCCCAAGTTCGCCATCCGATGGACAAGATCGCCATGTAGACGTGGGTAGTTAAGGGTTACACACGGTGACCGTTCCTTTCAGTGACTCCATCGACATCTTATCAGATACCCACAAGATCTACGAGGGGCGCCCCGACGAAGTTGTAATAAGAACAAGAACCTTGAACAGACTCGACACCTCGACACGCCAAGATCTCCTGGACTTAAAACACGAACCTCGATGAACGCAAGATCTGGGCCGCCGACGCCGAGAAGGGAGCTCTCATGAAGCATGAGGCCGCCGACCAGGTTTTCGACGGAACCCGAACCCCGATCCGTCGAACAGGGCCGACTCAACCGGCAACCCAAGTTCGTCGAACCCTAAATGTGTGAACCCTCCCGAGACCCTATTTATCATATAAAACAACTTGTTGCATATTAAGCGCCATACTTGCAAGCATAATCATGTGGTTTGGGGGCCTTAGGCGATTCACCTAATAATTAAATATGGGCCCATATGCTGGCAAATCTAGTCCCTTAGTGGCCTCATTTAAATTGGTGTAGCGAACCCAGTACTATCTTGCCATGCTAAAACAACATTTAACTTGCGGGGTTTTCTAACTTGAACCATTTAACTAATTATCGGGACCCGGTTCCACTTAATATTGACCTAATTACGCCATTTTTGCCATGTCATGCATCATACGCATCATGCCGTTCTTCCGCCGCTGTATTAAATATTGCATCCGGTGTTTCTTCTATGTTTTGCTTCTTCGGATAAGGCCGTTGAGTTGATGTGAGCCCCGATCTCGGATGAACCTTTTCGACAATGTTTCAAAGAGCATCTCCTTTCTACCTATCTTACTTTCATAGTATTTACTTCCCTCTGTTGATCTATTGCTATCTCGTAAGGCGATGCTCTAGTTTTCGTACTTTTGATATCCTAACGACCATATATTGCCTTGGACACATCCTATTACTGTTGTTTGGCGACTAGTCGGACTTCTGTGATACGTCAGAGTTGCTTGCTCAGTGTGATGTGTGTCGTCATATGCCATGATTCTTGGTATTGCCGCATGTTGAGGTTGGAGATGATTCTAGTTTTACTTATCGTCACTTTAAATTACTTTTAACAACTAAAATTGAATAAGCGAGGCATCGGTGGGTGATAGATAATATTTGGTTTTAACACCCTTGTGTCCGTAAGACCCAGTAAGACTTGATACTGTTCCTTGATTTTGCGCTATCCACATCCGGAGGTATATGGGACCCCCGAGCGAGCTTGACCCAGTTCAGGTCTTATTTCTTGGGCCACAAACTAGTTTGAGGTTTTATTTACGATCCGTACTTATGCCATGTTTCTTTGCTTTTATTTACGATTAATAAGTCTTTAGCGTCTTTTTGGAAGCGGAGTGTTTCGCGGTGTCGACAAGCCCCTTGCTTAGTTCCCACGCTCACGCCCACCGACGGCAGACCTTGAGGCCGTCTCTTGAGCTTTGTTTATCTGCTATGGATTCTACCAGGGTGGCCCCGAAATTTTGAATCCTGTGATTGTTGATCGTGAAAGCCTCGTTGGGTTTGATTTGGTTTTCCGGGTTGATCGGCGTGTGTTGCTATTGGTGCACCCGGGTAAAAACTTCTGAAAGCCGTGTCCGGATATGGACGACTTAGCACGTATCTCGATCATAGACAAGCATAACTAAAGTTCTTTGCTATTAATTTGACTTATAATGACTAGTAATCAGCTTCACTATGAATGGCTAATTAATACGCCCTTGTTGCTTGGTTGTCGCCATGCGACAAATGTATCGACTAGTAAGTATTGCAACTAGCGTAAATGGTATTGAATAAAAGTACCAACAAGCACTGGGCTTGGGTTTATCTCATGCTATACATGTGATTAGTAATTGTTTAACTATAACGAGATGGTTAAATAAAAGGCACGCTACTTTATCGTGACGATTATCTAAACCGACTAGTACCACTGCAACGATAACTGAATAAATAAACCGCCATGAGTTCCTCGGTTGACTTCCTCGAAGGTCTCGAGGGGAAACTCTGATGGGTTTGTTTGGTGTTAGCTTTCAAAGTTGGATCGGATGGCTATTTCATTCTTACCTCTCTTAACCGCCAGCTTGTATCGAAGTCTCTATAGGTGGTTTAGTGCATCTGCTATTCGCCGCCGCTTGATCCACCATACCTTTGTGGCGAGGAGCGAATTCTAGTCTCATGAGTATCTTGGCCTCAAGATCTTGACGCTCCTTCTTTGTTTTACCTTTTGCCCTTTGTCGGCACTCCCTTTTGTTAAGCGGTTTTGAGATCGGCCGTTAGCGGGGTTACCTTTCCGCTTGGCCTGGCGGGGTTATGGACGCCATCGGTTATTCTTGGGGCTCTTAGCCCCATTTGCTTCTGTCCGTAGTCGAGACTCCCATCGTTCAAGGTGATTTGGATCTTTGTCAGTATATCTCGTATTCTTGACTCTTGAGTCGTTGTTATATATCTCGATCTGTAGGGTCCCATCGAGGATTGTGTAATGTTATTACTTCGCTTTCCACCCGCACGAAAGTGCTCGGTGGGCACCTTTGAATCGTTTCTATGCGGGTTTGGCGAATTTTGCTCAAACTTGCATGGAGTCCGATTCGAGGGTGTTACAAAAGCGAAAGTCGAAAAAATGCGTTTGAATTGAAGAACGATTAAAGCAACAACAAGATGAAATTAACTCACTTAAAGAGCAAGTATTACCGGGCGCCCCATCTCGAAGAAGACACCGCATTCGATGCTACCGGCCTATCGAATAATCGTGCAGTGGTTTCCACCGAGGTCCGGGTGATGACAATGGCGATGCCGATGATGCCGACGATGGCTCTGTTGGCTACCCAGTGGATGATATCACGGAGATGACACTGCGAGCTACATGTCAAAGTTGTGAACATATCAATGAAGGTGGCGATCGGCCATACCTTGCAATTGGACCCACACCAACTTACCGCGTCCAGGTTCCAGAGGGTCTGTTGTCGGCGTGGATGAAATCATGCCCACCTTTGAGGTTTTGGATCTTCACTACCCTCTTTGGGAAGGGATGTGATTGTCTTGGGTATTCAAAGCGTCACCATTCTATGGCGGCCGGCGATTGTATGCTTAATCTGCGCCAAGGCCATCTTCGCCGCCTCACCCGGTCTCCGGCGAGGTCCTCCTTGGCGTACCGTCTTCGTCGCCTCACCCGGCTCGCCGCCTCACCCGTCTCGTGCAGCCATCGCCAGGAGCCATCGCGGTGCCTCAGGATAAAAAGCGTAAGCGTCCGCCTCTTTTTAATCAGGTCGTGGCGAAGTTTATCGGCCAAGCGTAAACAAACCTCTTCCAAAAGTACCAACGGTTCCTCTAAGAGCTTATGGTATCTTGAAGAGGAGACTCGGATCGTTGATGCGAAACGACAACGTTTTCCAAGTTGAGGCTGACGAAAAAGAAGAGCGAGTCCCCAAAGACCAAAGAAGAAAAAGCCAAAGTGTTGAAAATGCTAAAGACTCTTCATCAGCAGAGCCAGCTGTCATCGACTATGAGCGTTCTATTCTCAAGTCACATGACAAAAAGCCTCAAGAGCGATCTTGATGCAAGCGGAAATCTGTTGCTCGGAGAACAAGCAAAACAGACTTGCGCCCCTCTCAAGGTGATTTCCCAAACCAATGTGGGGTCGAGCAAAATATGGGGCCAAGTGCGGTATGATCGAGAGGTGCTTACTTGCACACGGAGAAGCTGCTACCGCCTCAAGGTATGAGTATTGCCCGTACTTATCGATTAGAGTTCTTCCCGTGAGTGAAGTAGCATACAAATACCAAGCAAACCTCTCACAAACCCGAGGAGGTAAATAATCTTTCAACAAAAATGCTAAGATTGCATAATCTGGTACATGCACGCCACAAGGGCCGGGGCTAACCTGGATAGTCTTGAGGTTACAAAAGCATCATGGGAAAGAAAGTGATGACATGATATCCATTGAATTTGATGAGCTATTTCAATTATTCAATCAAGGCGCCTTGGACAAATCGCTCATCGGTGCCTATTGTCCTGTAAGTACTAATTCTGTAATTAACTTAGTCTCCTATCTCACTTTTGTTTATTGCATGTATATAATCATCTTGTAATATGCGAGAATGAAGATTCCCGAATGCGAGAGGACAAATCTATGATATTGGCTTCATTGACCCATATTGGGTTCATGAAGCTAATCTCAAAATAAGCCTGTGATACCGAGGGATAATATAGTACGCAGCGTTAAGGTTTCAAGAAACCAAAAGGGA
>CP125974.1:87766844-87896240 GCA_030063025.1 Avena longiglumis | reverse complement strand
GTGTTTTATGGAACTTTTGATAAGCTATTTTCAACAGTTTTTGTGTTTTGGCGGATTCGCATGGCGTGTAAGACTCGTTACATGTATCGTAGATATGACTAAAACTCAAAGTTTCGCATTTATGGCCATTTTCATGAGCTATTGTCCACATTTATATGGTTCCAAGGGTGATTTACAACCTTAATACCCGATACATGTTTGAGAGTTATGAAAAAAACTTATCGTTTTGTTTTATGGACCTTTGATGAGTTATTGCCAATAGTTTTTTGTGCTCTAGCGGGTTTGCATGGCCGTAAGACCCATTACATGTTGGAAAGTTATGACTAAAAACTCGTCGTTTTCTTGTTTTATGGTCGTTTTCATGAGCTATTGCCACAATTTTGGTTTTAGGAAATTTACAACGACCTTAAGACCCGATACATGTTTGAGAATTATGACAAAAACTCGTCGTTTCTTGTTTTACGGCGTTTTCATGAGCCATTGCCCACATTTTTGGGGTTCCATGGCGAGTTTCGTGGCCCATAAGACCGGATACATGTTTGAGAGATATGACCCAAAACTCATAGTTTTCGCGTTTTATTGCCGTTTTCATGAGCTATTGCCCACAGTTTTATGGTTCCGAGGCGATTTATAGCAACTTTAAGACCCGATACATGTTTGAGAGTTATGAACAAAAACTCGTCGTTTTCGTGTTTTCTAGCCGTTTTCATGAGCTATTGCCCACATTTTTGGGGTTCCATGGCGAGTTTCATGACCCATAAGACCCGATACATGTTTGAGAGACATGACCCAAAACTCGTAGTTTTCGAGTTCTATTGCCGTTTTCATGAGCTATTGCCCACAGTTTTATGGTTCGAGGCGATTTGACAACCTTAAGACCCGATACATGTTTGAGAGTTATGAACAAAAACTTGTCGTTTTTATGTTTTATGGACCTTTTGATAAGTTATTGCCAACAGTTTTTGTGTTCTGGGCGGATTGCATGGCGTGTAAGACTCGTTGCATGTATCAGAGATATGACTAAAAACTCATAGTTCTCGCATTTTATGGCCGTTTTCATGAGCTATTGTCCACATTTTTATGGTTCCAAGGCGATTTACAACAACCTTAATACCCGATACATGTTTGAGAGTTATGAAAAAAACTTGTCGTTTTCGTGTTTTATGGACCTTTTGATGAGTTATTGCCAATATTTTCTGTGCTCTAGGAGGATTTGCATGGCCCGTAAGACCCATTACATGTTTGAGAGCTATGACCAAAAACTCATCGTTTTCTTGTTTTATGGTCCTTTTCATGAGCTATTGCCCAGGGTTTTCGGATTTTAGGGAAATTTACTACGACCTTAAGACCCGATATATGTTTGACAGTTATGACAAAAACTCGTCGTTTTCTTGTTTTCTGTCGTTTTCATGAGATATTGCCCACATTTTTGGGGTTCCATGGCGAGTTTCATGGCCCATAAGACCGAATACATGTTTGAGAGATATGACCCAAAACTCATAGTTTTCGCGTTTTATTGCCGTTTTCATGAGCTATTGCCCACAATTTTATGGTTCGAGCGCGATTTACAGCAACCTTAAGACCCGATACAAGTTTGAGAGTTATGAACAAAAACTTGTCGTTTCGTGTTTATGGACCTTTTGATAAGTTATTGCCACAGTTTTTGTCTTAAATAATTTGCATGGCGTGTAAGACTCGTTACATGTATCAGCGATATGACTAAAAACTCATAGTTTTCGCATTTTATGGCCGTTTTCATGAGCTATTTTCCACATTTATATGGTTCCAAGGCGATTTACAACAACCTTAATACCCGATACATGTTTGAGAGTTATGAAAAAAACTTGTTGTTTTCGTGTTTTATGGACCTTTTGATGAGTTATTGCCAATAGTTTTTTGTGCTCTAGGCGGATTGCATGGCCTGTAAGACCCATTACATGTTTGAGAGTTATGACCAAAACTTCATCGTTTTCTTGTTTTATGGTCCTTTTCATGAGCTATTGCCCACAGTTTTCGGGTTTTAGGGAAATTTACAACAACCTTAAGACCCGATACATGTTTGAGAGTTATGACAAAAACTCGTTGTTTTCTGGCCGTTTTAATGAGCTATTGCCCTTATTTTTGGCGTTCCATGGCGAGTTTCATGCCCCATAAGACCCGATACGTGATTGAGAGATATGACCCAAAACTCGTTGTTTTCACGTTTTATTGCCGTTTTCATGAGCTATTGCCCACAGTTTTATGGTTCCAGGGCGATTTACAGGAACGTTAAGACCCGATACATGTTTGAGAGTTATGAACAAAAACTTATTGTTTTCTTGTTTGATGGCCATTTTCGTGAGTTATTTCCTATAGTTTTTGGGGTCTAGGTGGATTTGCATAGACCGTAAGACCCGTTACATGTTTGAGAGTTATGACAAAAACTCGTCGTTTTCTTGTTTTATGGTCCTTTTCATGAGCTTTTGCTCATAGTTTTGGGGTTTTGGGGAAATTTATAACGACCTTAAGACCCGATACATGTTTGAGAATTATGACTAAAACTCGTCGTTTTCTTGTTTTCTGGCCGTTTTCATGAGCCATTGCCCACATTTTTGGGGTTCCATGGCGAGTTTCATGGCCCATAAGACCGGATAAATGTTCGAGAGATATGACCCAAAACTCATAGTTTTCGCGTTTTATTGCCGTTTTCATGAGCTATTGCCCACAGTTTTATGGTTCCGAGGCGATTTACAGCAACTTTAAGACCCGATACATGTTTGAGAGTTATGAACAAAAACTTGTCGTTTTCGTGTTTTATGGACCTTTTGATAAGTTATTGCCAACAGTTTTTGTGTTTTGGGCGGATTCGCATGGCGTGTAAGAATCGTTACATGTATCAGAGATATGACTAAAAACTCAAAGTTTTCGCATTTTATGGCCATTTTCATGAGCTATTGTCCACATTTATATGGTTCCAAGGGTGATTTACAGCAACCTTAATACCCGATACATGTTTGAGAGTTATGAAAAAAACTTGTCGTTTTCGTGTTTTATGGACCTTTTGATGAGTTATTACCAATAGTTTTTGTGCTCTAGGCGGGTTTGCATGGCCCGTAAGACCCATTACATGTTTGAAAGTTATGACCAAAACTCATCGATTTCTTGTTTTATGGTCCTTTTCATGAGCTATTGCCCACAATTTTCGGGTTTTAGGGAAATTTACAACGACCTTAAGACCCGATACATGTTTGAGAATTATGACAAAAACTCGTCGTTTTCTTGTTTTCTGGCCGTTTTCATGAGCCATTGCCCACATTTTGGGGTTCCATGGCGAGTTCGTAGCCATAAGACCGGATACATGTTTGAGAGATATGACCCAAAACTCATAGTTTTCGCGTTTATTGCCGTTTTCATGAGCTATTGCCCGATTTTATGGTTCCGAGGCGATTTATAGCAACTTTAAGACCCGATACATGTTTGAGAGTTATGAACAAAAACTCGTCATTTTCGTGTTTTCTAGCCGTTTTCATGAGCTATTGCCCACATTTTTGGGGTTCCATGGCGAGTTTCATGACCCATAAGACCCGATACATGTTTGAGAGACATGACCCAAAACTCGTAGTTTTCGAGTTCTATTGCCGTTTTCATGAGCTATTGCCCACAGTTTTATGGTTCGAGGGCGATTTACAGCAACCTTAAGACCCGATACATGTTTGAGAGTTATGAACAAAAACTTGTCGTTTTTATGTTTTATGGACCTTTTGATAAGTTATTGCCAACAGTTTTTGTGTTCTGGGCGGATTTGCATGGCGTGTAAGACTCGTTGCATGTATCAGAGATATGACTAAAAACTCATAGTTCTCGCATTTTATGGCCGTTTTCATGAGCTATTGTCCACATTTTTATGGTTCCAAGGCGATTTACAACAACCTTAATACCCGATACATGTTTGAGAGTTATGAAAAAAACTTGTCGTTTTCGTGTTTTATGGACCTTTTGATGAGTTATTGCCAATATTTTCTGTGCTCTAGGAGGATTTGCATGGCCCGTAAGACCCATTACATGTTTGAGAGCTATGACCAAAAACTCATCGTTTTCTTGTTTTATGGTCCTTTTCATGAGCTATTGCCTGGGGTTTTTGATTTTAGGAAATTTACTCGACCTTAAGACCCGATATATGTTTGTGATTATGACAAAACTCGTCGTTTTCTTGTTTTCTGTCGTTTTCATGAGATATTGCCCACATTTTTGGGGTTCCATGGCGAGTTTCATGGCCCATAAGACCGAATACATGTTTGAGAGATATGACCCAAAACTCATAGTTTTCGCGTTTTATTGCCGTTTTCATGAGCTATTGCCCACAATTTTATGGTTCGAGCGCGATTTACAGTAACCTTAAGACCCGATACAAGTTTGAGAGTTATGAACAAAAACTTGTCGTTTTCGTGTTTTATGGACCTTTTGATAAGTTATTGCCAACAGTTTTTGTCTTCTGGGCGAATTTGCATGGCGTGTAAGACTCGTTACATGTATCAGCGATATGACTAAAAACTCATAGTTTTCGCATTTTATGGCCGTTTTCATGAGCTATTTTCCACATTTATATGGTTCCAAGGCGATTTACAACAACCTTAATACCCGATACATGTTTGAGAGTTATGAAAAAAACTTGTTGTTTTCGTGTTTTATGGACCTTTTGATGAGTTATTGCCAATAGTTTTTGTGCTCTAGGCGGATTTGCATGGCCCGTAAGACCCATTACATGTTTGAGAGTTATGACCAAAAACTCGTCGTTTTCTTGTTTTATGGTCCTTTTCATGAGCTATTGCCCACAGTTTTCGGGTTTTAGGGAAATTTACAACAACCTTATGACCCGATACATGTTTGAGAGCTATGACAAAAACTCGTTGTTTTCTGGCCGTTTTAATGAGCTATTGCCCTTATTTTTGGGGTTCCATGGCGAGTTTCATGCCCCATAAGACCCGATACGTGATTGAGAGATATGACCCAAAACTCGTTGTTTTCACGTTTTATTGCCGTTTTCATGAGCTATTGCCCACAGTTTTATGGTTCCAGGGCGATTTACAGGAACGTTAAGACCCGATACATGTTTGAGAGTTATGAACAAAAACTTATTGTTTTCTTGTTTGATGGCCATTTTCGTGAGTTATTTCCTATAGTTTTTGGGGTCTAGGTGGATTTGCATGGCCCGTAAGACCCGTTACATGTTTGAGAGTTATGACAAAAACTCGTCGTTTTCTTGTTTTATGGTCCTTTTCATGAGCTTTTGCTCATAGTTTTGGGGTTTTGGGGAAATTTATAACGACCTTAAGACCCGATACATGTTTGAGAATTATGACTAAAACTCGTCGTTTTCTTGTTTTCTGGCCGTTTTCATGAGCCATTGCCCACATTTTTGGGGTTCCATGGCGAGTTTCATGGCCCATAAGACCGGATACATGTTTGAGAGATATGACCCAAAACTCATAGTTTTCACGTTTTATTGCCGTTTTCATGAGCTATTGCCCACAGTTTTATGGTTCCGAGGCGATTTACAGCAACTTTAAGACCCGATACATGTTTGAGAGTTATGAACAAAAACTTGTCGTTTTCGTGTTTTATGGACCTTTTGATAAGTTATTGCCAACAGTTTTTGTGTTTTGGGCGGATTCGCATGGCGTGTAAGACTCGTTACATGTATCAGAGATATGACTAAAAACTCAAAGTTTTCGCATTTTATGGCCATTTTCATGAGCTATTGTCCACATTTATATGGTTCCAAGGGTGATTTACAGCAACCTTAAGACCCGATACATGTTTGAGAGTTATGAAAAAAACTTGTCGTTTTCGTGTTTTATGGACCTTTTGATGAGTTATTGCCAATAGTTTTTGTGCTCTAGGCGGGTTTGCATGGCCCGTAAGACCCATTACATGTTTGAAAGTTATGACCAAAAACTCGTCGTTTTCTTGTTTTATGGTCCTTTTCATGAGCTATTGCCCACAATTTTCGGGTTTTAGGGAAATTTACAACGACCTTAAGACCCGATACATGTTTGAGAATTATGACAAAAACTCGTCGTTTTCTTGTTTTCTGGCCGTTTTCATGAGCCATTGCCCACATTTTTGGGGTTCCATGGCGAGTTTCGTGGCCCATAAGACCGGATACATGTTTGAGAGATATGACCCAAAACTCATAGTTTTCGCGTTTTATTGCCGTTTTCATGAGCTATTGCCCACAGTTTTATGGTTCTGAGGCGATTTATAGCAACTTTAAGACCTGATGGGGATACACCTATTGGGGTATACTCAGCGGGACGTTTCCGACTGGCCCAAGGGCTGGCGAGTGGGCCTGCAGAACGGCGAGTGGATCAAGGCCCAGCAAGCTACCAGGCGACTAGAAGCTAAAGGCCCAGGCGAGTGGATAGGCCCAGTCGGTCTAGGTTAAACGGTCACTACAGTTGTAACCGAATCGGTTGAGATATGTAAACCCTAGGGGAGGTGAGCCTATATAAACCTCCCTAAGGGGCGAGTAGAGACACTTTCCTTCATACACCCAAGCAACTCGCCGCCTAGTCGCCGAGTTCGCTCATTGTAAACACCTCCATAATACAATCTAGCAGGAGTAGGTCTTTACCCTCCGGGGGGCCGAACCTGGGTAAAACCCGGAGTCTTTGCCCTCATCTCGCACCGCAGATGGCTGGCCGCCCTTGCCTTCGTTCTACTACTCACGCCGATTGCGGCATCTGCCGTGGTCATTCCCACGGTGGCGCCCACCGTGGCCTGGCGGTCTGGCGGTGTTCGCGGCGAGATCAATCTGCCCATCAACGAGGCGGTCGCCACGGCCGTGATAATGCGATCGGCGAGATGCTCCAGATCTTGCCGAGCAGCTACGTCCCGGCGGCACGACCCGTCACGCACAGCGTGATCCTGCCAATCGGCACGATCAGCCTCTTCGTCGGCCTCACCGACGTCATCACCTCGGAGGACTCGGCTCGCATCCGCGAGTCTCCACCACGCGATCGGCTCTCCGAGAGCCAGGTCCGCACGATCCACCGCCTCGCCTCCGAATACAACTAGGCCCACAGCAACGTGGCCGAGAACTCGGCGGCCACAGAAGATGCGGCCCTCACCGATGATGCCGACTCGGCGACCCCGGCGTCACTCGCCGGATCCATCACCGCGGCCTCGTCCGCGGGCTCCATCGCCCAGGTCTCCAACGCGGGATACTTCGAGGACCCCTCCATCCTCGGGATCTTCGACTTCGACTCCGGGTCGGAAAACTCCGCCGACCTCCACGACGGAACCAGTCGCCATGCCGCGACCTACATGGCCACCGGCGCCGATCCGCCAGAGGATCCTTTCTCCACCCCAATCCCTCCCAACGCCACGGCAACGGAGGTCGAGAACTCACTGAAATGGCGCGGGCGATAAGAAGCAGGCGGCGCGAAAAATTTCGCCTCGAGAAAGTGACAGCGAGGCATCACGCTACCACCAGCGGATCAGGTCACGCTGAACCCCACCGTTCGGTAGCGCCCTGAACCGACGGCAACGACCGGCTCGCATAGCCGGCGCGCGATCTGCGAGCAGCGCCACGAGGAGGCGCCCGCCCCGCCAGATCAACGGCGATGGGCGCCCCACCACCCAACCGCACCTCCGAGGACCAGCGGATTTCGTCTCCTCACGGGAGGCGAGGCAGCGGCCTCCTTATTCTCCACGATGGACAACCTCGTGGCAGGCCGAGCAGCAGCCGATAGCATCACGGCCACCGGCGACGGCGCCCTGCAAATCCAGTACGTCAAGGCCCTACTCGCAAAGGCCGTGGAGCAGCAAAAAGCGGGCGCCGACTCGCAAGGGCGAGTATACTCGCGCTCCTCAGGAAGCAGGGCGGCCTCAAGCGGCCGCCAGTGGCGGCTAAACACACTCAATTGCCCGCCACGAGGCACCGCAGCTCAACGCCGACCAGCGAACGGCACTCTCCGCGATCCTGGGCGGCGACCAACTTCGTCGCCGCTAACGGAGAACCCATCGGCGCCCGCACTCACATCATCAACAACCAAAAGCGCGCCGCGCCAGCGGACGACTGCGGCACACCTAGCTAATCGCCGCGACGGCGAGCCTATGGGTCGCTCGATCGATTAGGGCTAAGTGCCGGACCAATGATCCGGCGAAAAGTACCGCCAAACTTCAAGGCGCCAAAGGAGATAAAATCGACTCCTCGTCACGACCCCGCAGTCGGCACACATACCTCATGGCAATGGGGATCGCGGGTCTCGATCTACGCCGCCCGTTACCTCCCCGATGATGGAGGGGCGTGCGGGCAATGGATCAACACGCTCCCCGGGCGATGTCGACTCACGGGAGAAATGCGAGACGCCGTCGGGCGCCAGTGCTCCTACACCGCGCCACCACCATCGAGGACTGGGCGATCGTCCGGGGACCTCGCGATCGACCAACTGGGTCCAACGGTGGCGAGCCGGTACAGCGGTCAGCATCCACCGGACACCGCGATCCATTGCTTCAAGACCTCGTGCGCTCTGAGCCTTTAGTCGCCAAGCTCAGCGACACGCCCGCACTCGACAACATCCCGACCTCCTCGAGATCGCCAAGCGGTGCCGAGGAGGATCCCAACCAAGGCGTCGACGACGAGTCAGGAGAACAACGCCAAGCGGGCGGCAACGACGGCGGACACCGAACCGACCTACGCTATAGCGGCACCCGCTTAACAGGCAAAGCGCCGCCGACGGCGGTCGACTTCGTCGCCAACGCTGGGCACGCTGGCGAGCCAAGAGCTACCGCGCTGTGACGGAGGCAACAGCGCGACGGCGGCAATTACAAGAACAAACCAAGGTTCGATCGCGGCACTCCTTAACCAACCATGTGCGTTCCAGCAGGAAGGAAAACCCGCACGCACCACCGCCGCCACACCCTCGTGGAAATCGAGAAGGCACGGCAGCGGAGGACACCGACAACGACCGCCGAATGGCGGAAAATTCGCAAAGTAGCGGCTCGCTCCACACCTTCACGGGCTTCAACACGAAGCGTGAAGAAGGTCATCGCCAGCGCCCGTCGCCGTCAGCGGTGGCCCAAACAGACGTCCCCGGTTCCTAAACTGGTGAACAACCCATCACGGAGCCGGCAAGACCAGTCGCCCGCTGTCGAGTACCGGCCGAGTCGCCGGTGGTCAAGCCCAAGGTTGGCGACTACGGCTCCCCAAGACAGCGATGGGCGGCAGCTCCATCAACATCCTCTACCTCGACACCTTGGAGCTGCGGCTCCGCGATCGATAATCGAGACAACCCACACTACGTTCCACGGCATCGTCCCCGGTCGGAAGGCGTACCCGATCGGCAAAGTCACGCTGCCAGTCACGTTCGGCACTCCGGCAAACTTCCGCACCGAGCGGATCGTCTTCGAGCTGGTGCCCTTCGACAGCCCTTACCACTGCGTCCTGGGGCGCCAGGCGTTCGCCAAATTCATGGCGGCGCCCCACTACGCGTACAACGCGATGAAGCTCCCCGGGCCGTGCGGCGTCATCACCATCAACGGCGACCCCGACATGGCCGCCGAATGCGAGGCCAAAGGGCGAACTCTCGGCGCGCCGTCATCGGCGAAGCTAATCACGCCGACGAGCTCGCCAAATACGCGGCGGGGTCAACAACGACCCACAATACTCAAGAAGCCCAACTCGGGCACAAACACCTCAACCTTCGAGGCCACGGCACACCGCCGTCGAGCTGGTCCCGGCGACCCCAGCGACGGTGGCGATCGGGACAGGCATGAGCCCAGCATAGGAAGGCGCGCTCGCATCGAGTTCTTCGTGAGAATAGGGACATCTTCGCATGGAAACCCTCCGACATGCTGGTGTCCCTAGGGCTCGCCGAGCACAAACTAAACGCCGACCCCAAAGTGCGACCAGTCAGCGATCGCTCGGCCCTTCAATGAAGAGCGCCCGTCGAGCAATCGCCGAGGAAGTGCGCCTGCTTCGCCGGCTTCATCCGGCCAATCAAATACTCAAGTGGCTGGCAAACCCAGTCCGGTCGAGAAGAAAAACGGGACACGGAGAATGTGTATCGACTACACAAACCTGAACAGCGCCTGCCCAAAGGCGATTCGTCCTCCGGATCGATCGATAATCGATTCAACGCGGGCTCGAGTCGCTGTGTTTCCTCGGCGCCTACTCCGGGTACAACCAGATCAAAATGGCTGTCGAGGATGAGGAGGCGGCGTTCATCACGCCATTCGGGCGTTACGCTACACCGCCATGACCTTCGGCCTCAAGAACGCCGGGCGACCTACCAGCGGTGCATGCAAGAATGCCTCGCGAGCCAAATTGGCGCAACATCCACGTCTACATCGGCGGCGTGGTCGTGAAATCCGCCGCCAAGGAGACCTACTCGCCGATCTAGCGGAGACCTTCGCCAACTGCGAGGTACAAGATAAAGCTCAACCAGTAAGTGCACCTTCGGTGTACCCGCCGGCAATTACTAGGGTACGTCTCCAAACGAGGGATCGAGGCAAACCCAACGAAGATCGACACGATCGCCCGGCTCGGCAAACCGAGTGCTGCGCGGCGTCGAGCTGGCGGGCGTGTAGCGGCTCTCGGTCGCTTCATCACCCTGGCTGAAAAGCGATGCCCTATACCGCTGATCGCAAGAATCCCACCTTCGATGGGACAAGGAGGCGACGGCGCTCGCGACCTCAAAAAGGTGCTACTCGCCGCACCACTACGCACCCGCACCGACAAAGAGCCCATGCTGGTTTCGTCGCGGCGTCCGGCGTCGTCGTCGATGTGATGATTGTCGAACGACCAGAGGAAGGAAAGGAGCGCCCAGTTCAGCGGCCGGTGTACTACATCAGCGAGGTCCTCACCGAGTCGCGCCAGCGATACCCACAATACCAGAAGCTGGTATACGCGGTTTTCAGGGCTCAGCGGCGCCTGCCGCACTACTTTCAGGAGCACCCGATCACGGTCGTCTCCTCAGCACCACTACAAGACATCATCCGCAATTGCGGCGACGGGCGGGTCGCCAAGTGGGCCGTCGAGATCGGCGTCCACAACATTAAATCTGAGCCACGAAGGCGATTAAGTCGCACTGGCGACTTCATCGCCCGGAGGAGGCCCAGCCTGAAAAGCCGTACCTCCACTCGGAACCTGCACCGACGGGTCCAAAACGGACGGTGCGGTAGCGGGGATAGTGCCGACTTCACCAAAAGGCGACAAGCTCCGCTACATCCTCCGCCTCAATTCACGCCTGCACCAATAACATGGCTGAATCGAGGCCCTACTCCTGGCATGCGAGCCGCAAAGGATGAGCGTCAATCGCCTTCGATGCTACGGAGACTCCGACCTCGTTGCGGGGCAGGTCGCGGCACCGACGCCATCTCCCCACCATGGCGGCGCGACGCCAAGAGGTGGACAAGTTGGGCCACCACTTCACGGCTACTCTCGAGTGGATCGGCGGAAAAAGCGAGGCGGCGCCTCTCTCGCATCGGGTCGGCTCGCCCCACCCGCCGGCGTGTTCCTAGACACAATCTCCAAACCATCAGTCTCTCCCCCGAGGGAGATCGACATCGGAGTCCCACTCCAACCAGAGGCAGCCTTGGTCGCACTCATCACCGAGCCAGACGACTGGACCAAGCCCTACATCGCCTACCTGGAGACCGGCACACTGCCCGCAGACGAGACAAGCACTCGAATGATTACTCGCCGATGCAAGTCTTTCACCATCATCAACGGCGAGCTACACAAGCGCAGCGTCACCGGCGTTTTCCAACGTTGCGTCCAACCGGCTGAAGGACGCAAAATCCTACACGACATCCACTCGGTATTGCGGCCACCCGCGCCGCATCTCCTGGTCGCCAAAGCTATGCGACACGGCTTCTCTGGCCTACCGCACACGCCGGCTGTCGATATCGTCCAGCGATCGCGGATGCCGTCGCCAACAGACGCATGTACCAAGTTCGGCGCTCAAAACAATCCCCATCACCTGGCCATTCGCTGTGTGGGGCATGGACATGGTAGGCCCCTTCAAGAAGGCCCCCTCCGGCTACACCCACTTGCTAGTCGCCGTCGATAAATTCACGAAGTGGGTGGAGGCCAAGCCAGTCCGGAAATGCGACGGGAAGACCGCCACCAAGTTCCTACGCGAGCTCATATACCGTTATGGGTTCCCCAACAGCATCATCACGGACAACGGCACAAATTTCGCCAAGGGAGCAATGGCCGAATGCGAAGAGCACCACATCCGGCTCGACCTCGCGTCGATCGCACCGGAATCCAACGGCCAGGTGAACGAGCCAACAAAGCATCCTCCACGGCGAAGCCGTGACTCCAAGTACCACTTGGCGCGCGCTGGATCTTTGGGTCGAGCTACCCTCCGTCATCCGGGAATCCGCACCTCGGTCAGCGGTCGACGGGATTCACTCCTTCTTCATGGTCTCTGGCGAAGCGGTCATGCCCACCGACCTCGAACACGACTCGCGCGGGTCGTCCACTATCGGAGGCCGAAAGCGAGCTGGCCGCCAAGATGGGCTCGACCAACTCGACGAAGCACGCGACCTCGCCCGATCGCGCACCGCCATCTATCAACAAGGGCTCCGCCGCTACCACAGCCGACGGGTGAAAACCCGCACCTTCCAGGAAGGCGACCTGGTGTTACGCCTCATCCAGGACAAGAAGGGCATGCACAAGCTCTCCCCTCCGTGGGAAGGCCCGTTCGCTATCGTAGCGTGCTCGCAGGCGCCTACTACCTCATCGGCGTCGCGGGGCGGCGAACTCGACGTCAGCGGCCATGGAATGTAAATCTCCCACGGAAGTTCTATTCCTAGAACCCCACATATGTACTCTCCGGTCGCTATGAATAAAAAGCAGTTCTCGCAAAATTCGTCTACTCTCCATGCCTTGTGCCACTCGCACTCGTAATAAACAGCGTCATGCTAAAATACAGAAGTCAACCCTTGGTACAGCGACCGGAACGGCTAAGTAGTGCGATGTAAGAGCACTGAGTCACTTCAGGTCTTGCATCGTCCACGAAAAACGCCAATCCGGAGCCCCATTGGAGTCGCCTAGCTCGACTGGTTTTATGAACCAAGACAACTGTCCTCGCTTCTCACAGCGACCTGGGTCCTCCGCGTCCTCGGCGTAGCGACTCGAACGGCTAAGTACCACGCTCGGGGACTGAATACCAGTTCGTCGCGATCGGTCAGGGAAAACGCCAAGTAAGAGAGCATGCCTAGGATTCGCCATGCGACTGACCCACCGGGCAGGGAGTGTGACGCTCACACCAACGCGCGGTCCTCAACCACCCTCGAGTCGCGCCTTGAACTAACAAGTACCACGCCTGGGGACTCGGCCACCGGCCCCATTCGCGTCACGGGGAAACGGTACAGACCTCAAAGGGAGTCTTGGCGCCCAGCTCTCGAGCTCGGGCGAGTCGACTAAATTAACAAAACACATGATAAAACAAAACATCATATATAAGGTGAACTCCACAAAAGGGCGGACGCGCTCGGGGACTCATCCAAAATCAATCCAAATCACACAAACAAATTGCAAAATGAACACAACGTTCCATTCAATCGCATATCGCATCGTCTTACATTACAAATTATGCCTGCTCGGCAGAACTGCTGCTAACATATCTAGACACACTACCCTATTCTGCGACGGCGACGCACTGAATCCCGCGCCTACGGATGAGCGCGGTATGCGGGTGACGGATCGTCGTTAGCTCACCATCGCCGCCCGCGCGGAAAGGCTGCTCGACCTTGAAGTCACGATGTGGCGGCTCGGGGTCGTTTGGCGCGACGACCGTTTCCTGGTAAGGAAGGAGATCGCCCATCGCCCAGACACGCTCCGAGTACGCGGCGGCACATTCCTGCAGCTTGAGAACCTCGGACAGATCCACCGTGCCAGTCGACGAAGGATACCCACTCGTCACATCGTCGAGGTCGAAGTCCTCGGGGAAGTGGGCGAGTCCAAGGCTCAGAGCTGTCGACGCTCCGCGCCGAAACGCCGACCGCGTCATGAACTCTACGACCGCGGGCGCCTTCTCCAAATACTCCCACACCGCAACGAGGTCACTGGGAATAACCTCCGTGGGCGACATCTCTTGAAGATAGGCGCGGATGCACGTCGCCGACAGCGTCGCCGAGTAGACAAGCATGCTTACGCACTCCCTTGCGTCAAGAGAGCTCGCTTCTTCGTGGCTAGCAATAATACGACCTGCGAGAAGGAGATAATCATGAGTACCATGGAAACAACAAACAATACAACCGAAAGACAGGAAAGACGCACTCACCAAGCAACGGGCGGGCGAGTCCCGTGATGAAGCTCTGAAGCGATGTATGATCGTCCTGAAGCCCAACAATGAGGGCTTCCGACACCTTTCGGTCTTCCTCCGCGGCCGCAATGGCGGCCTTAGCTCGCCCGTTCGCCGACCCTGCTTCTTCTTTTGCCTCCCGAAGTTCGCGCTCGAGGTCGGCAATCCTCTGTTCAGCAGTGCCTAACGCAGACCGCACCGCCACCAGCTCACCAGCAGGGATAAGCTCCTGGCGAGCCACCTCCGCCTGCGCAGCAACAGCCTGGAGCTCCTTGTTTGCTTCCTGGAGAGTGGCCAACTCCTTTTCAGCACGCTGCTTCGCAGCCAATCGCTCTGCCGACTCCAGCTGCAGACCCTGTACACCTTCAAAGTCAGTACAGATGAAAATTACTCAGTGCCCACCCGCTAAAATTTAGCGAGTGCGCACTCGGGGACTGGCGACCATGAAAATTACTCAGTGCTCACCCGCTAAAATTTAGCGAGTGCGCACTCGGGGACTGGTGACCACGAAAATTCCTCAGTGCATACTCGCTAAAATTTAGTGGGTACGCACTCGGGGACTGGATTCGAAAGTACAAAACGAGAAATTATAAGGATCAAGCCGCTGCCAGGCACCGACCTGATCCTCGGGGACTGGAGGTACCTGGATGGCCGCACCAAGCATGCCATGAAGCTGTACTGCGTCCACAGACGCGAGCAGCGCCGGCGTGTGCCCGCGACGTTGGTCGGTTTGAGCGTCGGCGGTCCCTGGAGTGAGGCTCGGGAGCGCAGCCCCGCTTGCCGTGGCCGCCTTGGTCACGAAGCGGGGGAAGGTAGCAATCGAGGCACCCGCCCCAAAGGAACTCGCTTCCTCCGGCCTAGGCAAGGAAATGCCCTCCTTTGTGGACGCGGTTGCTTCCATTGCGGGTCCAGCCGGCGCGGTTGCCGCGTCGTCAGAGACAGCGACGATGTCGTCGCCCTTGGCCTTCTTGCTGCCTTCTGTGGAGGCGGCGACCTCGTCCACCTTCCTCTTACGGGAAGGATCCTCCTCGCTAGCGGCGGAGGGCACCTTGGCCACCGTCGGATGGCCCATCTTTTTCACTCCGGTCCTGCACGTCGAGTCAAATCAATAAAAGGCAATCGAAGTATTAAAGGAAAATAGAAAAGGCCGAATGCACTCACTTGGCGACTGGAATGAAACGCAGCCCTGTACGAAGGCCGGCCGGTTTCTCCAGCTCGGGGCCCAATCGGCGACGAAGCCCCAGTTCTAGGACGTCAGGGGCCCAGGATACGGAAGGCTTCTTTGATGTTGAAGTAGCGGTTGGAGTCTCCGGGACGCCCTCGGCGGAGGCCTCCTCGCGAAGTGGAGCTGCCACGGCTGGAGCCTCCTTGCGAGGCGAGACCGCCACGCTCGGGACCTCCTTGCGAGGCGAAGTCGCCACAGCCGGAGCCTTCCCTAGCCCGGAGACCGGTGCGAAGGGCGGAGGCATTGAAGCAAGCGGCGCCTCCACGGATGGCGCATCTAGCGCGGTTGTCGCCGGGGCCGCGCCGTCACTGGCCGAGCTGTGAGCATCAGAGGTGCTCGCTGAGTGCGGCGGTGAGGCCATCTTCGGCGGCTTCGTCTTCCTCTTCAGGGGGACCCTCGCCTCCTTCTCCTTCTTCTTCTTCTTCGCGGGAGTGGCCTGACGGCGCGAGGTGGTCTCTGGGAGTTCGTCGTCGTCGTCGTGACGCTCGAGGCTCCTGCTCGCTTCGATTTCGCGCTGACGTTGCCCGCGGGTCTTTCGGACCAGTGGGGCAATCTCCTCTTCGGACTCGTCCTCGTCGTCCTCGATGCCCTTGGCGGGTGGCGATTCGCTTGTATCCTGGGCGGATGGCCCGGGGCTCTCGTCGTCGGCGGGTGGCAGCCACCCTTCCACCACTTGGAACAGCTGTGTCAAATACGAAACAAAGTTAGAATTACCGCGACTGCACACGCTGCGACTGCGAACAAGATAAAAGGATTACCGTCGGAGCTGGACGCTTCACGGTGTACGGAGGGACCCCGGCCTGCGCGTCCGTGTATGCCGCTTGGGTGATCTTATTCAGCGCTGAGAGGTAGTCCTCCAGCTTCCACTCGTCAAGGAAGGCTTTCGTCGAGTCTCCCCGGCCTGAGTACTGGTACATGTAATGGTCGCGTTGGGCGAGCGGAACGAGCCGCCGCCCAAGCCAACAATTGTACAAGTTCACCGTCTGGAGCCCCTTCTTCTTCAGACCGCGGATGGTCTGGAGCATCTCGTCGACGACCACCCGCTGGTCGCCGGGGAGCTTGCCGGGCTGGAGATGGCGTGGCTCGGAACGATTGGCCGAGTACCGCGGGATCGCCGCCTCGTCCTCCGGAGTCGCCTCGGTCACGTAGAACCATGACTTTTTCCAGTCGCTCGCTGCTTTGGCCGGCAGCATCAGGTCGAAGAAGGAAGCTTTGGATTTGAGTTGGAAGGTTAAGCCGCCCGCGGCTAGCATTGGTCCGCCCGCCTCCTCGCGGCTGATCCGTCCATGGAACAGATCTTGCCACAGGGGAAAGTAGGGCCGGCAGCCCAAGTAGCACTCGCAGAACGCCACGAAGATGGCGAGCTGCTCGATGCTATGGGGACCCAGATCGAGGCTGGATCCGTAGTAAACGCAGCGCGGAAGAACAAGGATGTGGGAAACCCTAACCCCCGCTCGAGGTGACTGGTGAAACAAACGAATTCTCTCTCTCGCGGGTTTGGGGTCGTTTCTCCGGCTGCGGGGATACGCCAGCAGCCGGCCCGCAGGATTCCGGCCTCCTCGAAGGAGGCCAGCTGCGCCCTGGTGCACTTGGATCTGCCCCAAGGTTCAGTGGAGAGGGCCATGGCTGAGGATTTGTTTGGAGGTCGGAGGATTGCGGGCCGACTGAATCGCGGAATCGAAGGAAGGAAGATGTGTGCGCTCGGAAGAAATGGTGGGTGGTTGGCTTTGCGATAGCCTACCATTCCTCTTATATAGCAGGGGTTGCCCGCCAAATTAGGGGGCCGTTGCCGCGCAATGATTACGCCAAAAATTACCGTTGAGTTACCTTAACGGCTAGTTTGACCACGCCCGACGGTCCGCCTCCTGCCACTCGGCTCGCTAAGTCACTCGCCGAGACCGCGTCCCGTTGGCTCGATTCGCCCAAGACGCAACTCGGTTCGCCGGATATATTCCTTCATGCAGGAGCCCGCCGACGATTCGACTGGATGCCAACTTGAAGCCGTATACTCCGACTGCCAGCAGCCACCCACGCCCAATCAACGACGGCCTCGGGGACTACTGATGGGGATACACCTATTGGGGTATACTCAGCGGGACGTTCCGGTAGCCCAAAGTGGCAGTGGGCTGCGAGCGGCGAGTGGATCAAGGCCCAGCAAGCTACCAGGCGACTAGAAGCTAAAGGCCCAGGCGAGTGGATAGGCCCAGTCGGTCTAGGTTAAACGGTCACTACAGTTGTAACCGAATCGGTTGAGATATGTAAACCCTAGGGGAGGTGAGCCTATATAAACCTCCCTAAGGGGCGAGTAGAGACACGTTCCTTCATACACCCAAGCAACTCGCCGCCTAGTCGCCGAGTTCGCTCATTGTAAACACCTCCATAATACAATCTAGCAGGAGTAGGTCTTTACCCTCCGGGGGGCCGAACCTGGGTAAAACCCTGAGTCTTTGCCCTCATCTCGCACCGCAGATGGCTGGCCGCCCTTGCCCTTCGTTCTACTACTCGCTGCCGATTGCAGCATCTGCCGTGGTCATTCCCACGACAAGACCCGATACATGTTTGAGAGTTATGAACAAAAACTCGTCGTTTTCGTGTTTTCTGGCCGTTTTCATGAGCTATTGCCCACATTTTTGGGGTTCCATGGCGAGTTTCATGACCCATAAGACCCGATACATGTTTGAGAGACATGACCCAAAACTCGTAGTTTTCGAGTTCTATTGCCGTTTTCATGAGCTATTGCCCACAGTTTTATGGTTCGAGGGCGATTTACACCAACCTTAAGACCCGATACATGTTTGAGAGTTATGAACAAAAACTTGTCATTTTTATGTTTTATGGACCTTTTGATAAGTTATTGCCAACAGTTTTTGTGTTCTTGGCGGATTGCATGGCGTGTAAGACTCGTTGCATGTATCAGAGATATGACTAAAAACTCATAGTTCTCGCATTTTATGGCCGTTTTCATGAGCTATTGTCCACATTTTTATGGTTCCAAGGCGATTTACAACAACCTTAATACCCGATACATGTTTGAGAGTTATGAAAAAAACTTGTCGTTTTCGTGTTTTATGGACCTTTTGATGAGTTATTGCCAATATTTTTTGTGCTCTAGGCGGATTTGCATGGCCCGTAAGACCCATTACATGTTTGAGAGTTATGACCAAAAACTCATCGTTTTCTTGTTTTATGGTCCTTTTCATGAGCTATTGCCCAGGGTTTTCGGATATTAGGGAAATTTACTACGACCTTAAGACCCGATATATGTTTGACAGTTATGACAAAAACTCGTCGTTTTCTTGTTTTCTGTCGTTTTCATGAGCTATTGCCCACATTTTTGGGGTTCCATGGCGAGTTTCATGGCCCATAAGACCGGATACATGTTTGAGAGATATGACCCAAAACTCATAGTTTTCACGTTTTATTGCCGTTTTCATGAGCTATTGCCCACAGTTTTATGGTTCCGAGGCGATTTACAGCAACTTTAAGACCCGATACATGTTTGAGAGTTATCAACAAAAACTTGTCGTTTTCGTGTTTTATGGACCTTTTGATAAGTTATTGCCAACAATTTTTGTGTTTTGGGCAGATTCGCATGGCGTGTAAGACTCGTTACATGTATCAGAGATATGACTAAAAACTCAAAGTTTTCGCATTTTATGGCCATTTTCATGAGCTATTGTCCACATTTATATGGTTCCACGGGTGATTTACAGCAACCTTAAGACCCGATACATGTTTGAGAGTTATGAAAAAAACTTGTCGTTTTCGTGTTTTATGGACCTTTTGATGAGTTATTGCCAATAGTTTTTGTGCTCTAGGCGGGTTTGCATGGCCCGTAAGACCCATTACATGTTTGAAAGTTATGACCAAAAACTCGTCGTTTTCTTGTTTTATGGTCCTTTTCATGAGCTATTGCCCACAATTTTCGGGTTTTAGGGAAATTTACAACGACCTTAAGACCCGATACATGTTTGAGAATTATGACAAAAATTCGTCGTTTTCTTGTTTTCTGGCCGTTTTCATGAGCCATTGCCCACATTTTTGGGGTTCCATGGCGAGTTTCGTGGCCCATAAGACCGGATACATGTTTGAGAGATATGACCCAAAACTCATAGTTTTCGCGTTTTATTGCCGTTTTCATGAGCTATTGCCCACAGTTTTATGGTTCCGAGGCGATTTATAGCAACTTTAAGACCCGATACATGTTTGAGAGTTATGAACAAAAACTCGTCGTTTTCGTGTTTTCTGGCCGTTTTCATGAGCTATTGCCCACATTTTTGGGGTTCCATGGCGAGTTTCATGACCCATAAGACCCGATACATGTTTGAGAGATGACCCAAAACTTCGTAGTTTTCGTGTTTTATTGCCGTTTTCATGAGCTATTGCCCACAGTTTTATGGTTCGAGGGCGATTTACAGCAACCTTAAGACCCGATACATGTTTGAGAGTTATGAACAAAAACTTGTCGTTTTTATGTTTTATGGACCTTTTGATAAGTTATTGCCAACCGTTTTTGTGTTCTGGGCGGATTGCATGGCGTGTAAGACTCGTTGCATGTATCAGAGATATGACTAAAAACTCATAGTTCTCGCATTTTATGGCCGTTTTCATGAGCTATTGCCCACAGTTTTATGGTTCGAGGGCGATTTACAGCAACCTTAAGACCCGATACATGTTTGAGAGTTATGACCAAAAACTCGTCGTTTTCTTGTTTTATGGTCCTTTTCATGAGCTATTGCCCACAGTTTTCGGGTTTTAGGGAAATTTACAACAACCTTAAGACCCGATACATGTTTGAGAGTTATGACAAAAACTCGTTGTTTTCTGGCCGTTTTCATGAGCTATTGCCCTTATTTTTGGGGTTCCATGGCGAGTTTCATGCCCCATAAGACCCGATACGTGATTGAGAGATATGACCCAAAACTCGTTGTTTTCACGTTTTATTGCCGTTTTCATGAGCTATTGCCCACAGTTTTATGGTTCCAGGGCGATTTACAGGAACGTTAAGACCCGATACATGTTTGAGAGTTATGAACAAAAACTTATTGTTTTCTTGTTTGATGGCCATTTTCGTGAGTTATTTCCTATAGTTTTTGGGGTCTAGGTGGATTTGCATGGCCCGTAAGACCCGTTACATGTTTGAGAGTTATGACAAAAACTCGTCGTTTTCTTGTTTTATGGTCCTTTTCATGAGCTTTTGCTCATAGTTTTGGGGTTTTGGGGAAATTTATAACGACCTTAAGACCCGATACATGTTTGAGAATTATGACTAAAACTCGTCGTTTTCTTGTTTTCTGGCCGTTTTCATGAGCCATTGCCCACATTTTTGGGGTTCCATGGCGAGTTTCATGGCCCATAAGACCGGATACATGTTTGAGAGATATGACCCAAAACTCATAGTTTTCACGTTTTATTGCCGTTTTCATGAGCTATTGTCCACAGTTTTATGGTTCCGGCGATTTACAGCAACTTTAAGACCCGATACATGTTTGAGAGTTATGAACAAAAACTTGTCGTTTCGTGTTTTATGGACCTTTTGATAAGTTATTGCCAACAGTTTTTGTGTTTTGGGCGGATTCGCATGGCGTGTAAGACTCGTTACATGTATCAGAGATATGAGTAAAAACTCAAAGTTTTCGCATTTTATGGCCATTTTCATGAGCTATTGTCCACATTTATATGGTTCCAAGGGTGATTTACAACCTTAAGACCCGATACATGTTTGAGAGTTATGAAAAAAACTTGTCGTTTTCGTGTTTTATGGACCTTTTGATGAGTTATTGCCAATAGTTTTTGTGCTCTAGGCGGGTTTGCATGGCCCGTAAGACCCATTACATGTTTGAAAGTTATGACCAAAAACTCGTCGTTTTCTTGTTTTATGGTCCTTTTCATGAGCTATTGCCCACAATTTTCGGGTTTTAGGGAAATTTACAACGACCTTAAGACCGGATACATGTTTGAGAATTATGACAAAAACTCGTCGTTTTCTTGTTTTCTGGCGTTTTCATGAGCCATTGCCCACATTTTGGGTTCCATGGCGAGTTTAAGGCCCATAAGACCGGATACATGTTTGAGAGATATGACCCAAAACTCATAGTTTTCGCGTTTTATTGCCGTTTTCATGAGCTATTGCCCACAGTTTTATGGTTCCGAGGCGATTTACAGCAACTTTAAGACCCGATACATGTTTGAGAGTTATGAACAAAAACTCGTCGTTTTCGTGTTTTCTGGCCGTTTTCATGAGCTATTGCCCACATTTTTGGGGTTCCATGGCGAGTTTCATGACCCATAAGACCCGATACATGTTTGAGAGACATGACCCAAAACTCGTAGTTTTCGAGTTCTATTGCCGTTTTCATGAGCTATTGCCCACAGTTTTATGGTTCGAGGGCAATTTACAGCAACCTTAAGACCCGATACATGTTTGAGAGTTATGAACAAAAACTTGTCGTTTTTATGTTTTATGGACCTTTTGATAAGTTATTGCCAACAGTTTTTGTGTTCTGGGCGGATTTGCATGGCGTGTAAGACTCGTTGCATGTATCAGAGATATGACTAAAAACTCACAGTTCTCGCATTTTATGGCCGTTTTCATGAGCTATTGTCCACATTTTTATGGTTCCAAGGCGATTTACAACAACCTTAATACCCAATACATGTTTGAGAGTTATGAAAAAAACTTGTCGTTTTCGTGTTTTATGGACCTTTTGATGAGTTATTGCCAATAGTTTTTGTGCTCTAGGCGGATTTGCATGGCCCGTAAGACCCATTACATGTTTGAGAGTTATGACCAAAAACTCATCGTTTTCTTGTTTTATGGTCCTTTTCATGAGCTATTGCCCAGGGTTTTCGGATTTTAGGGAAATTTACTACGACCTTAAGACCCGATATATGTTTGACAGTTATGACAAAAACTCGTCGTTTTCTTGTTTTCTGTCGTTTTCATGAGCTATTGCCCACATTTTTGGGGTTCCATGGCGAGTTTCATGGACCATAACACCGAATACATGTTTGAGAGATATGACCCAAAACTCATAGTTTTCGCGTTTTATTGCCGTTTTCATGAGCTATTGCCCATAGTTTTATGGTTCCGAGGCGATTTACACCAACTTTAATACCCGATACATGTTTGAGAGTTATGAAGAAAATCTCGTCGTTTTCGTGTTTTCTGGCCGTTTTCGTGAGTTATTTCCTATAGTTTTTGGGGTCTAGGTGGATTTGCATGGCCCGTAAGACCCGTTACATATTTGAGAGTTATGACAAAAACTCGTCGTTTTCTTGTTTTATGGTCCTTTTCATGAGCTATTGCCCATAGTTTTGGGGTTTTGGGGAAATTTATAACGACCTTAAGTCCCGATACATGTTTGAGAATTATGACAAAAACTCACCATTTTCTTGTTTTCTGGCCGTTTTCATGAGCCATTACCCACATTTTTGGGGTTCCATGGCGAGTTTCATGGCCCATAAGACCGGATACATGTTTGAGAGATATGACCCAAAACTCATAGTTTTCGCGTTTTATTGCCGTTTTCATGAGCTATTGCCCAGTTTTATGGTTCGAGGCGATTTACTGACTTTAAGACCCGATACATGTTTGAGAGTTATGAACAAAAACTCGTCGTTTTCGTGTTTTCTGGCCGTTTTCATGAGCTATTGCCCACATTTTTGGGGTTCCATGGCGAGTTTCATGGCCCATAAGACCCGATACATGTTTGAGAGACATGACCCAAAACTCGTAGTTTTCGAGTTCTATTGCCGTTTTCATGAGCTATTGCCCATAGTTTTATGGTTCGAGGGCGATTTACAGCAACCTTAAGACCCGATACATGTTTGAGAGTTATGAACAAAAACTTGTCGTTTTCTTGTTTTATGGTCCTTTTCATGAGCTATTTCCCATAGTTTTGGGGTTTTGGGGAAATTTATAACGACCTTAAGACCCGATACATGTTTGAGAATTATGATAAAAACTCTTCGTTTTCTTGTTTTCTGGCCGTTTTCATGAGCCATTGCCCACATTTTTGGGGTTCCATGGTGAGTTTCATGGCCCATAAGACCGGATACATGTTTGAGAGATATGACCCAAAACTCATAGTTTTCGCGTTTTATTGCCGTTTTCATGAGCTATTGCCCACAGTTTTATGGTTCCGAGGCGATTTATAGCAACTTTAAGACCCGATACATGTTTGAGAGTTATGAACAAAAACTCGTCGTTTTCGTGTTTTCTGGCCGTTTTCATGAGCTATTGCCCACATTTTTGGGGTTCCATGGCGAGTTTCATGACCCATAAGACCCGATACATGTTTGAGAGACATGACCCAAAACTCGTAGTTTTCGAGTTCTATTGCCGTTTTCATGAGCTATTGCCCACAGTTTTATGGTTCGAGGGCGATTTACAGCAACCTTAAGACCCGATACATGTTTGAGAGTTATGAACAAAAACTTGTCGTTTTTATGTTTTATGGACCTTTTGATAAGTTATTGCCAACAGTTTTTGTGTTCTGGGCGGATTGCATGGCGTGTAAGACTCGTTGCATGTATCAGAGATATGACTAAAAACTCATAGTTCTCGCATTTTATGGCCGTTTTCATGAGCTATTGTCCACATTTTTATGGTTCCAAGGCGATTTACAACAACCTTAATACCCGATACATGTTTGAGAGTTATGAAAAAAACTTGTCGTTTTCGTGTTTTATGGACCTTTTGATGAGTTATTGCCAATATTTTTTGTGCTCTAGGCGGATTTGCATGGCCCGTAAGACCCATTACATTTTTGAGAGTTATGACCAAAAACTCATCGTTTTCTTGTTTTATGGTCCTTTTCATGAGCTATTGCCCAGGGTTTTCGGATTTTAGGGAAATTTACTACGACCTTAAGACCCGATATATGTTTGACAGTTATGACAAAAACTCGTCTTTTTCTTGTTTTCTGTCGTTTTCATGAGCTATTGCCCACATTTTTGGGGTTCCATGGCGAGTTTCATGGCCCATAAGACCGAATACATGTTTGAGAGATATGACCCAAAACTCATAGTTTTCGCGTTTTATTGCCGTTTTCATGAGCTATTGCCCACAATTTTATGGTTCGAGCCCGATTTACAGCAACCTTAAGACCCGATACAAGTTTGACAGTTATGAACAAAAACTTGTCGTTTTCGTGTTTTATGGACCTTTTGATAAGTTATTGCCAACAGTTTTTGTCTTCTGGGCGAATTTGCATGGCGTGTAAGACTCGTTACATGTATCAGCGATATGACTAAAAACTCATAGTTTTCGCATTTTATGGCCGTTTTCATGAGCTATTGTCCACATTTATATGGTTCCAAGGCGATTTACAACAACCTTAATACCCGATACATGTTTGAGAGTTATGAAAAAAACTTGTTGTTTTCGTGTTTTATGGACCTTTTGATGAGTTATTGCCAATAGTTTTGTGCTCTAGGCGGATTTGCATGGCCCGTAAGACCCATTACATGTTTGAGAGTTATGACCAAAAACTCGTCGTTTTCCTGTTTTATGGTCCTTTTCATGAGCTATTGCCCATAGTTTTCGGGTTTTAGGGAAATTTACAACAACCTTAAGACCCGATACATGTTTGAGAGTTATGACAAAAACTCGTTGTTTTCTGGCCGTTTTCATGAGCTATTGCCCTTATTTTTGGGGTTCCATGGCGAGTTTCATGCCCCATAAGACCCTATACGTGATTGAGAGATATGACCCAAAACTAGTTGTTTTCACGTTTTATTGCCGTTTTCATGAGCTATTGCCCACAGTTTTATGGTTCCAGGGCGATTTACAGGAACGTTAAGACCCGATACATGTTTGAGAGTTATGAACAAAAACTTATTGTTTTCTTGTTTGATGGCCATTTTCGTGAGTTATTTCCTATAGTTTTTGGGGTCTAGGTGGATTTGCATGGCCCGTAAGACCCGTTACATGTTTGAGAGTTATGACAAAAACTCGTCGTTTTCTTGTTTTATGGTCCTTTTCATGAGCTTTTGCTCATAGTTTTGGGGTTTTGGGGAAATTTATAACGACCTTAAGACCCGATACATGTTTGAGAATTATGACTAAAACTCGTCGTTTTCTTGTTTTCTGGCCGTTTTCATGAGCCATTGCCCACATTTTTGGGGTTCCATGGCGAGTTTCATGGCCCATAAGACCGGATACATGTTTGAGAGATATGACCCAAAACTCATAGTTTTCACGTTTTATTGCCGTTTTCATGAGCTATTGCCCACAGTTTTATGGTTGAGGCGATTTACAACTTTAAGACCCGATACATGTTTGAGAGTTATGAACAAAAACTTGTCGTTTTCGTGTTTTATGGACCTTTTGATAAGTTATTGCCAACAGTTTTTGTGTTTTGGGCGGATTCGCATGGCGTGTAAGACTCGTTACATGTATCAGAGATATGACTAAAAACTCAAAGTTTTCGCATTTTATGGCCATTTTCATGAGCTATTGTCCACATTTATATGGTTCCAAGGGTGATTTACAGCAACCTTAAGACCCGATACATGTTTGAGAGTTATGAAAAAAACTTATCGTTTTCGTGTTTTATGGACCTTTTGATGAGTTATTGCCAATAGTTTTTGTGCTCTAGGCGGGTTTGCATGGCCCGTAAGACCCATTACATGTTTGAAAGTTATGACCAAAAACTCGTCGTTTTCTTGTTTTATGGTCCTTTTCATGAGCTATTGCCCACAATTTTCGGGTTTTAGGGAAATTTACAACGACCTTAAGACCCGATACATGTTTGAGAATTATGACAAAAACTCGTCGTTTTCTTGTTTTCTGGCCGTTTTCATGAGCCATTGCCCACATTTTTGGGGTTCCATGGCGAGTTTCATGGCCCATAAGACCGGATACATTATTGAGAGATATGACCCAAAACTCATAGTTTTCGCGTTTATTGCCATTTTCATGAGCTATTGCCCACAGTTTTATGGTTCCGAGGCGATTTACAGCAACTTTAAGACCCGATACATGTTTGAGAGTTATGAACAAAAACTCGTCGTTTTCGTGTTTTCTGGCCGTTCTCATGAGCTATTGCCCACATTTTTGGGGTTCCATGGCGAGTTTCATGACCCATAAGACCCGATACATGTTTGAGAGACATGACCCAAAACTCGTAGTTTTCGAGTTCTATTGCCGTTTTCATGAGCTATTGCCCACAGTTTTATGGTTCGAGGGCGATTTACAGCAACCTTAAGACCCGATACATGTTTGAGAGTTATGAACAAAAACTTGTCGTTTTTATGTTTTATGGACCTTTTGATAAGTTATTGCCAACAGTTTTTGTGTTCTGGGCGGATTTGCATGGCGTGTAAGACTCGTTGCATGTATCAGAGATATGACTAAAAACTCACAGTTCGCATTTTATGGCGTTTCATGAGCTATTGTCCACATTTTTATGGTTCCAAGGCGATTTACAACAACCTTAATACCCGATACATGTTTGAGAGTTATGAAAAAAACTTGTCGTTTTCGTGTTTTATGGACCTTTTGATGAGTTATTGCCAATAGTTTTTATGCTCTAGGCGGATTTGCATGGCCCGTAAGACCCATTACATGTTTGAGAGTTATGACCAAATACTCATCATTTTCTTGTTTTATGGTCCTTTTCATGAGCTATTGCCCAGGGTTTTCGGATTTTAGGGAAATTTACTACGACCTTAAGACCCGATATATGTTTGACAGTTATGACAAAAACTCGTCGTTTTCTTGTTTTCTGTCGTTTTCATGAGCTATTGCCCACATTTTTGGGGTTCCATGGCGAGTTTCATGGACCATAACACCGAATACATGTTTGAGAGATATGACCCAAAACTCATAATTTTCGCGTTTTATTGCCGTTTTCATGAGCTATTGCCCATAGTTTTATGGTTCCGAGGCGATTTACACCAACTTTAATACCCGATACATGTTTGAGAGTTATGAAGAAAATCTCGTCGTTTTCGTGTTTTCTGGCCGTTTTCGTGAGTTATTTCCTATAGTTTTTGGGGTCTAGGTGGATTTGCATGGCCCGTAAGACCCGTTACATATTTGAGAGTTATGACAAAAACTCGTCGTTTTCTTGTTTTATGGTCCTTTTCATGAGCTATTGCTCATAGTTTTGGGGTTTTGGGGAAATTTATAACGACCTTAAGTCCCGATACATGTTTGAGAATTATGACAAAAACTCACCATTTTCTTGTTTTCTGGCCGTTTTCATGAGCCATTACCCACATTTTTGGGGTTCCATGGCGAGTTTCATGGCCCATAAGACCGGATACATGTTTGAGAGATATGACCCAAAACTCATAGTTTTCGCGTTTTATTGCCGTTTTCATGAGCTATTGCCCACAGTTTTATGGTTCCGAGGCGATTTACAGCAACTTTAAGACCCGATACATGTTTGAGAGTTATGAACAAAACTTCGTCGTTTGTGTTTTCGGCGTTTCATGAGCTATTGCCCACATTTTTGTGGTTCCATGGCGAGTTTCATGGCCCATAAGACCCGATACATGTTTGAGAGACATGACCCAAAACTCGTAGTTTTCGAGTTCTATTGCCGTTTTCATGAGCTATTGCCCATAGTTTTATGGTTCGAGGGCGATTTACAGCAACCTTAAGACCCGATACATGTTTGAGAGTTATGAACAAAAACTTGTCGTTTTCTTGTTTTATGGTCCTTTTCATGAGCTATTTCCCATAGTTTTGGGGTTTTGGGGAAATTTATAACGACCTTAAGACCCGATACATGTTTGAGAATTATGATAAAAACTCTTCGTTTTGTTGTTTTCTGGCCGTTTTCATGAGCCATTGCCCACATTTTTGGGGTTCCATGGTGAGTTTCATGGCCCATAAGACCGGATACATGTTTGAGAGATATGACCCAAAACTCATAGTTTTCGCATTTTATTGCCGTTTTCATGAGCTATTGCCCACAGTTTCATGGTTCCGAGGCGATTTACAGCAACTTTAAGACCCGATACATTTTTGAGAGTTATGAACAAAAACTTGTCGTTTTCGTGTTTTCTGGCCGTTTTCATGAGCTATTGCCCACATTTTTGGGGTTCCATGGCGAGTTTCATGGCCCATAAGACCCGATACATTTTTGAGAGACATGACCCAAAACTCGTAGTTTTCGAGTTCTATTGCCGTTTTCATGAGCTATTGCCCACAGTTTTATGGTTCGGGGGCGATTTACAGCAACCTTACGACCCGATACATGTTTGAGAGTTATGAACAAAAACTTGTCGTTTTCGTGTTTTATAGACCTTTTGATAAGTTATTGCCAATAGTTTTTGTGTTCGGCGGTTGCATGGCGTGTAAGACTCGTTACATGTATCAGATATATGACTAAAAACTCATAGTTTTTGCATTTTATGGCCGTTTTCATGAGCTATTGTCCACATTTATATGGTTCCAAGGCGATTTACAACAACCTTAATACCCGATACATGTTTGAGAGTTATGCAAACAACTTGTTGTTTTCGTGTTTTATGGACCTTTTGATGAGTTATTGCCAATAGTTTTTGTGCTCTAGGTGGATTTGCATGGCCCGTAAGACCCATTACATGTTTGAGAGTTATGACCAAAAACTCGTCGTTTTCTTGTTTTATGGTCCTTTTCATGAGCTATTGCCCACAGTTTTCGGGTTTGAGGGAAATTTACAACGACCTTAAGACCCGATACATGTTTGAGAGTTATGACAAAAACTCGTCGTTTTCTTGTTTTTTGTCGTTTTCATGAGCTATTTCCCACATTTTTGGGGTTCCATGGCCCATAAGACCGAATACATGTTTGAGAGATATGACCCAAAACTCATAGTTTTCGCGTTTTATTGCCGTTTTCATGAGCTATTGCCCACAGTTTTATGGTTCCGAGGAGATTTACACCAACGTTAAGACCCGATACATGTTTGAGAGTTATGAAGAAAAACTCGTCGTTTTCGTGTTTTCTGGCCGTTTTCGTGAGTTATTTCCTATAGTTTTTGGGGTCTAGGTGGATTTGCATGGCCCGTAAGACCCGTTACATGTTTGAGAGTTATGACAAAAACTTGTCGTTTTCTTGTTTTATGGTCCGTTTCATGAGCTATTGCCCATAGTTTTGGGGTTTTGGGGAAATTTATAACGACCTTAAGACCCGATACATGTTTGAGAATTATGACAAAAACTCGTCGTTTTCTTGTTTTCTGGCCGTTTTCATGAGCCATTGCCCACATTTTTGGGGTTCCATGGCGAGTTTCATGGCCCATAAGACCGGATACATGTTTGAGAGATATGACCCAAAACTCATAGTTTTCGCGTTTTATTGCCGTTTTCATGAGCTATTGCCCACAGTTTTATGGTTCCGAGGCGATTTACAGCAACTTTAAGACCCGATACATGTTTGAGAGTTATGAACAAAAACTCGTCGTTTTCGTGTTTTCTGGCCGTTTTCATGAGCTATTGCCCACATTTTTGGGGTTCCATGGCGAGTTTCATGGCCCATAAGACCCGATACATGTTTGAGAGACATGACCCAAAACTCGTAGTTTCGAGTTCTATTGCCGTTTTCATGAGCTATTGCCCACAGTTTTATGGTTCGAGGGCGATTTACAGCAACCTTAAGACCCGATACATGTTTGAGAGTTATGAACAAAAACTTGTCGTTTTCGTGTTTTCTGGACGTTTTCATGAGCTATTGCCCACATTTTTCTGGTTCCATGGCGAGTTTCATGGCCCATAAGACTCGATACATGTTTGCGAGATTTGACCCAAAACCCGTAGTTTTCGCGTTGTATTGCCGTTTTCATGAGCTATTGCCCATAGTTTTATGGTTTCAGGGCGATTTACATCAACCTTAAGACCCGATACATGTTTGAGAGTTATGAACAAAAACTTGTCGTTTTCGTGTTTTATGGACCTTTTGATAAGTTATTGCCAACAGTTTTTGTGTTTTGGGCGGATTTGCATGGCGTGTAAGACTCGTTATATGTATCAGATATATGACTAAAAACTCAAAGATTTCGTATTTTATGGCCATTTTCATGAGCTATTATCCACATTTATATGGTTCCAAGGGCGATTTACAGCAACCTTAAGACCCGATACATGTTTGAGAGTTATGAAAAAAACTTGTCGTTTTCGTGTTTTATGGACCTTTTGATGAGTTATTGCCAATAGTTTTTGTGCTCTAGGCGGATTTGCATGGCCCGTAAGACCTATTACATGTTTGAAAGTTATGACCAAAAACTCGTCGTTTTCTTGTTTTATGGTCCTTTTCATGAGCTATTGCCCACAGTTTTCGGGTTTTAGGGAAATTTACAACGACCTTAAGACCCGATACATGTTTGAGAATTATGACAAAAACTCGTCGTTTTCTGGTTTTCTGGCCGTTTTCATGAGCCATTGCCCACATTTTTGGGGTTCCATGGCGAGTTTCATGACCCATAAGACCGGATACATGTTTGAGAGATATGACCCAAAACTCGTAGTTTTCGAGTTCTATTGCCGTTTTCATGAGCTATTGCCCACAGTTTTATGATTCGAGGGCGATTTACAGCAACCTTAAGACCCGATACATGTTTGAGAGTTATGACCAAAAACTCGTCGTTTTCTTGTTTTATGGTCCTTTTCATGAGCTATTGCCCACAGTTTTCGGGTTTTAGGGAAATTTACAACGACCTTAAGACCCGATACATGTTTGAGAATTATGACAAAAACTCGTCGTTTTCTGGTTTTCTGGCCGTTTTCATGAGCCATTGCCCACATTTTTGGGGTTCCATGGCGAGTTTCATGACCCATAAGACCGGATACATGTTTGAGAGATATGACCCAAAACTCGTAGTTTTCGCGTTTTATTGCCGTTTTCATGAGCTATTGCCCAAAGTTTTATGGTTCCGAGGCGATTTACACCAACTTTAAGACCCGATACATGTTTGAGAGTTATGAAGAAAAAATCGTCGTTTTCGTGTTTTCTGGCCGTTTTCGTGAGTTATTTCCTATAGTTTTTGGGGTCTAGGTGGATTTGCATGGCCCGTAAGACCCGTTACATGTTTGAGAGTTATGGCAAAAACTCGTCGTTTTCTTGTTTTAAGGTCCTTTTCATGAGCTATTTCCCATAGTTTTGGGGTTTTGGGGAAATTTATAACGACCTTAAGACCCGATACATGTTTGAGAATGATGACAAAAACTCGTCGTTTTCTTGTTTTCTGGCCGTTTTCATGAGCCATTGCCCATATTTTTGGGGTTCCATGGCGAGTTTCATGGCCCATAAGACCGGATACATGTTTGAGAGATATGATCCAAAACTCATAGTTTTCGCGTTTTATTGCCGATTTTGAGCTTGCCAGTTTCATGGTTCTTACGATTTACAACAACTTTAAGACCCGATACATGTTTGAGAGTTATGAACAAAAACTGTCGTTTTCGTGTTTTCTTTTTTCATGAGCTATTGCCCACATTTTGGGGTTCCATGGCGAGTTTCATGGCCCATAAGACCCGATACATGTTTGAAAGACATGACCCAAAACGTAGTTTCGAGTTCTATTGCCGTTTTCATGAGCTATTGCCCAGTTTATGGTTCGAGGCGATTTATGAACCTTAAGACCCGATACATGTTTGAGAGTTATGAACAAAAACTTGTCGTTTTCGTGTTTTATGGACCTTTTGATAAGTTATTGCCAATAGTTTTTGTGTTCTGGGCGGTTTTGCATGGCGTGTAAGACTCGTTACATGTATCAGAGATATGACTAAAAACTCATGGTTTTCGCATTTTATGGCCGTTTTCATGAGCTATTGTCCACATTTATATGGTTCCAAGGCGATTTACAACAACCTTAATACCCGATACATGTTTGAGAGTTATGCAAAAAACTTGTCGTTTTCGTGTTTTATGGACCTTTTGATGAGTTATTGCCAATAGTTTTTGTGCTCTAGGCGGATTTGCATGGCCCGTAAGACCCATTACATGTTTGAGAGTTATGACCAAAAACTCGTCGTTTTCTTGTTTTATGGTCCTTTTCATGAGCTATTGCCCACGGTTTTCGGGTTTGAGGGAAATTTACAACGACCTTAAGACCCGATACATGTTTGTGAGTTATGACAAAAACTCGTTGTTTTCTTGTTTTCTGTCGTTTTCATGAGCTATTTCCCAAATTTTTGGGGTTCCATGGCGAGTTTCATGGCCCATAAGACCGAATACATGTTTGAGAGATTTGACCCAAAACTCATAGTTTTCGCGTTTTATTGCCGTTTTCATGAGCTATTGCCCACAGTTTTATGGTTCCGAGGCGATTTACACCAACTTTAAGACCCGATACATGTTTGAGAGTTATGAAGAAAAACTCGTCGTTTTCGTGTTTTCTGGCCGTTTTCGTGAGTTATTTCCTATAGTTTTTGGGGTCTAGGTGGATTTGCATGGCCCGTAAGACCCGTTACATATTTGAGAGTTATGACAAAAACTCGTCGTTTTCTTGTTTTATGGTCCTTTTCATGAGCTATTACCTATAGTTTTGGGGTTTTGGGGAAATTTATAACGACCTTAAGACCCGATACATGTTTGAGAATTATGAGAAAAACTCGTCATTTTCTTGTTTTCTAGCCGTTTTCATGAGCCATTGCCCACATTTTTGGGGTTCCATGGCGAGTTTCATGGCCCATAAGACCGATTACATGTTTGAGAGATATGACCCAAAACTCATAGTTTTCGCGTTTTATTGCCGTTTTCATGAGCTATTGCCCACAGTTTTATGGTTCCGAGGCGATTTACAGCAACTTTAAGACCCGATACATGTTTGAGAGTTATGAACAAAAACTCGTCGTTTTCGTGTTTTCTGGCCGTTTTCATGAGCTATTGCCCACATTTTTGGGGTTCCATGGCGAGTTTCATGGCCCATAAGACCCGATACATGTTTGAGAGACATGACCCAAAACTCGTAGTTTTCGAGTTCTATTGCCGTTTTCATGAGCTATTGCCCACAGTTTTATGGTTCGAGGGCGATTTACAGCAACCTTAAGACCCGATACATGTTTGAGAGTTATGAACAAAAACTTGTCGTTTTCGTGTTTTCTAGACGTTTTCATGAGCTATTGCCCACATTTTTGGGGTTCCATGGCGAGTTTCATGGCCCATAAGACTCGATACATGTTTGCGAGATTTGACCCAAAACCCGTAGTTTTCGCGTTGTATTGCCATTTTCATGAGCTATTGCCCATAGTTTTATGGTTTCAGGGCGATTTACATCAACCTTAAGACCCGATACATGTTTGAGAGTTATGAACAAAAACTTGTCGTTTTCGTGTTTTATGGACCTTTTGATAAGTTATTGCCAACAGTTTTTGTGTTTTGGGCGGATTTGCATGGCATGTAAGACTCGTTATATGTATCAGATATATGACTAAAAACTCAAAGATTTCGCATTTTATGGCCGTTTTCATGAGCTATTGTCCACATTTATATGGTTCCAAGGGCGATTTACATCAACCTTAAGACCCGATACATGTTTGAGAGTTATGAAAAAAACTTGTCGTTTTCGTGTTTTATGGACCTTTTGATGAGTTATTGCCAATAGTTTTTGTGCTCTAGGCGGATTTGCATGGCCCGTAAGACCCATTACATGTTTGAAAGTTATGACCAAAAACTCGTCGTTTTCTTGTTTTATGGTCCTTTTCATGAGCTATTGCCCACAGTTTTCGGGTTTTAGGGAAATTTACAACGACCTTAAGACCCGATACATGTTTGAGAATTATGACAAAAACTCGTCGTTTTCTTGTTTTCTGGCCGTTTTCATGAGCCATTGCCCACATTTTTGGGGTTCCATGGCGAGTTTCATGGCCCATAAGACCGGATACATGTTTGAGAGATATGACCCAAAACTCATAGTTTTCGCGTTTTATTGCCGTTTTCATGAGCTATTGCCCACAGTTTTATGGTTCCGAGGCGATTTACAGCAACTTTAAGACCCGATACATGTTTGAGAGTTATGAACAAAAACTCGTCGTTTTCGTGTTTTCTGGCCGTTTTCATGAGCTATTGCCCACATTTTTGGGGTTCCATGGCGAGTTTCATGACCCATAAGACCCGATACATGTTTGAGAGACATGACCCAAAACTCGTAGTTTTCGAGTTCTATTGCCGTTTTCATGAGCTATTGCCCACAGTTTTATGGTTCGAGGGCGATTTACAGCAACCTTAAGACCCGATACATGTTTGAGAGTTATGAACAAAAACTTGTCGTTTTCGTGTTTTATGGACCTTTTGATAAGTTATTGCCAATAGTTTTTGTGTTCTGGGCGGATTTGCATGGCGTGTAAGACTCGTTACATGTATCAGATATATGACTAAAAACTCATAGTTTTCGCATTTTATGGCCGTTTTCATGAGCTATTGTCCACATTTATATGGTTCCAAGGCGATTTACAACAACCTTAATACCCGATACATGTTTGAGAGTTATGCAAAAAACTTGTCGTTTTCGTGTTTTATGGACCTTTTGATGAGTTATTGCCAATAGTTTTTGTGCTCTAGGCGGATTTGCATGGCCCGTAAGACCCATTACATGTTTGAGAGTTATGACCAAAAACTCGTCGTTTTCTTGTTTTATGGTCCTTTTCATGAGCTATTGCCCACGGTTTTCGGGTTTTAGGGAAATTTACAACGACCTTAAGACCCGATACATGTTTGAGAGTTATGACAAAAACTCGTCGTTTTCTTGTTTTCTGTCGTTTTCATGAGCTATTTCCCACATTTTTGGGGTTCCATGGCGAGTTTCATGGCCCATAAGACCGAATACATGTTTGAGAGATATGACCCAAAACTCATAGTTTTCGCGTTTTATTGCCGTTTTCATGAGCTATTGCCCACAGTTTTATGGTTCCGAGGCGATTTACACCAAATTTAAGACCCGATACATGTTTGAGAGTTATGAAGAAAAACTCGTCGTTTTCGTGTTTTCTGGCCGTTTTCGTGAGTTATTTCCTATAGTTTTTGGGGTCTAGGTGGATTTGCATGGCCGGAAGACCCGTTACATGTTTGAGAGTTATGACAAAAACTCGTCGTTTTCTTGTTTTATGGTCCTTTTCATGAGCTATTTCCCATAGTTTTGGGGTTTTGGGGAAATTTATAACGACCTTAAGACCCGATACATATTTGAGAATGATGACAAAAACTCGTCGTTTTCTTGTTTTCTGGCCGTTTTCATGAGCCATTGCCCACATTTTTGGGGTTCCATGGCGAGTTTCATGGCCCATAAGACCGGATACATGTTTGAGAGATATGACCCAAAACTAATAGTTTTCGCGTTTTATTGCCGTTTTCATGAGCTATTGCCCACGGTTTTATGGTTCCGAGGCGATTTACAGCAACTATAAGACCCGATACATGTTTGATAGTTATGAACAAAAACTTGTCGTTTTCGTGTTTTCTGGCCGTTTTCATGAGCTATTGCCCACATTTTTGGGGTTCCATGGAGAGTTTCATGGCCCATAAGACCCGATACATGTTTGAGAGACATGACCCAAAACTCGTAGTTTTTGAGTTCTATTGCCGTTTTCATTAGCTATTGCCCACAGTTTTATGGTTCGAGGGCGATTTACAGCAACCTTAAGACCCGATACATGTTTGAGAGTTATGAACAAAAACTTGTCGTTTTCGTGTTTTATGGACCTTTTCATAAGTTATTGCCAACAGTTTTTGTGTTCTGGGCGGATTTGCATGGCGTGTAAGACTCGTTACATGTATTAGAGATATGACTAAAAACACATAGTTTTCGCATTTTATTGCTGTTTTCATGAGCTATTGTCCACATTTATATGGTTCCAGGGCGATTTACAACAACCTTAATACCCGAGACATGTTTGAGAGTTATGAAAAAAACTTGTCGTTTTCGTGTTTTATGGACCTTTTGATGAGTTATTGCCAATAGTTTTTGTGCTCTAGGCGGATTTGCATGGCCCGTAAGACCCATTACATGTTTGAGAGTTATGACCAAAAACTCGTCGTTTTCTTGTTTTATGGTCCTTTTCATGAGCTATTGCCCACGGTTTTCGGGTTTTAGGGAAATTTACAACGACCTTAAGACCCGATACATGTTTGAGAGTTATGACAAAAACTCGTCGTTTTCTTGTTTTCTGTCGTTTTCATGAGCTATTTCCCACATTTTTGGGGTTCCATGGCGAGTTTCATGGCCCATAAGACCGAATACATGTTTGAGAGATATGACCCAAAACTCATAGTTTTCGCCTTTAATTGCCGTTTTCATGAGCTATTGCCCACAGTTTTATGGTTCCGAGGCGATTTACACCAACTTTAAGACCCGAGACATGTTTGAGAGTTATGAAGAAAAACTCGTCATTTTCGTGTTTTCTGGCCGTTTTCGTGAGCTATTTCCTACAGTTTTTGGGGTCTAGATGGATTTGCATGGCCCATAAGAGCCATTACATGTTTGAGAGTTATGACCAAAAACTCGTCGTTTTCTTGTTTTATGGTCCTTTTCATGAGCTATTGCCCACAGTTTTGGGGTTTTAGGGAAATTTACAACGACCTTAATACCCGATACATGTTTGAGAGTGATGACAAAAACTCTTCATTTTCTTGTTTTCTGGCCGTTTTCGTGAGCTATTGCCCACATTATTGGGGTTCCACGGCGAGTTTCATGGCCCATAAGACCGTATACATGTTTGAGAGATATGACCAAAACTCATAGTTTTCGCATTTTATTGCTGTTTTCATGAGCTATTGCCCACGGTTTTATGGTTCCGAGGAGATTTACAACAACTTGAAGACCCGATACATGTTTGAGAGTTATGAAAAAAAACTCGTCGTTTTCGTGTTTTCTGGCCGTTTTCTTGAGCTATTTCCTATAGTTTTTGGGGTCTAGGTGGATTTGCATGGCCCGTAAGACCCATTACATGTTTGAGAGTTATGACCAAAAACTCGTCGTTTTCTTATTTTATGGTCCTTTTCATGAGCTATTGCCCACAGTTTTGGGGTTTTAGAGCATCTCCACCAGGCGTGCTATAATAGCGCAACGCTAAAATAACTGCTTTTTTGCAGCGCGCGCGCCGTAAACCTCTCCCAGCAGGTGCTCTAAAATAGAGCGCGCGCCCAATATTTAGCGCGGCGCAAGACCTCTGCGCTATCCCGAGCGTCAAATCTGCGACGCGCGCGAAGAACACCAACTGCTCTGAAAAATCCCACGCACGAGCGCGTCGGCTCTGCCCCTCCGCGCGGCCACCGGCGATGGAAAGCTCCGGCAACCCTCCTTACCTTAGCGGGTCGGCCCGATCTCGCGCTCTTCAAGCTGCCGCGGACACCCTCCGGCACAGCGCTACCACCCATCGCGCCGGGTAAGATGACCACGCCGAAGAAGACGACGTCAAAGCGGCCCGCGGCGGCAGTGGCGGATCCAAAGGGGAAGGCGGTGGCGATTCAACCGGCAACACCATCGTGCAAGACTCCGATGAAGATGCCCAACATGGAGGTGGCGGTGGTATGGAGAATGTTGACAAGTGAACCATGTCATTTGTCATTTGTGTTGGAACAATGTCATTTGTGTTTGAACCATGTCATGTTTGGATGAACTATGTTATTTGTGCTTGAACTATGTCATTTTGATGGTTGGAGGATTTTTAGATCCATTTATGCATGAATTATTTGGTGTTTTTTGATCTTATTTTCATAGATGCAATAGTGTTTTTGTGTTTGTGCTGTCGCACGTGCTAAAATACAGCGCCTGGTGGGGGCAAGCAGTGCTTGTGTGCATTTTAGAGCCTCCGGCGGAGGTCGTGCTAAAATGCAGCGCGCAAACGGGATAGCGCGCGCGCTATCCCAAGTTTGCAGCGCTCTAAAATACATCCTCTGCTGGAGATGCTCTTAGGGAAATTTACAACGACCTTAAGACCCGATACATGTTTGAGAATTATGACAAAAACTCGTCGTTTTCTTGTTTTCTGGCCGTTTTCATGAGCTATTGCCCACATTATTGGGGTTCCACGGCGAGTTTCATGGCCCATCAGACCGGATACATGTTTAAGACATATGACCAAAATTGTAGTTTTCGTGTTTTATTGCTGTTTTCATGAGCTATTGCCCACAGTTTTATCGTTCCGAGGCGATTTACAGCAACTTGAAGACCCGATACATGTTTGAGAGTTATGAACAAAAACTCGTCATTTTCGTGAGCTATTTCCTATAGTTTTTGGGGTCTAGGTGCATCTGCATGGCCCATAAGACCCGTTACATGTTTGAAAGTTATGACCAAAAACTCGTCGTTTTCTTGTTTTATGGTCCTTTTCATGAGCTATTGCCCACAGTTTTGGCGTTTTAAGGAAATTTACAACGACCTTAAGACCTGATACGTGTTTGAGAGTTATGACAAAAACTCGTCATTTTCGTGTTTTCTTGCCGTTTTCATGAGCTATTGCCCACATTTTTGGGGTTCCATGGCGAGTTCATGGCCCATAAGACCCGATACATGTTTGAGAGACATGACCCAAAACTCGTAGTTTTCGAGTTCTATTGCCGTTTTCATGAGCTATTGCCCATAGTTTTATGGTTCAAGGGCGATTTACAGCAACCTTAAGACCCGATACATGTTTGAGAGTTATGAAGAAAAACTTGTCGTTTTCGTGTTTTATGGACCTTTTGATAAGTTATTGCCAACAGTTTTTGTGTTCTGGGCGGATTTGCATGGCGTGTAAGACTCGTTACATGTATCAGAGATATGACTAAAAACTCATAGTTTTCGCATTTTATGGCCGTTTTCATGAGCTATTGTCCACATTTATATGGTTCCAAGGCGATTTACAACAACCTTAATACCCGATACATGTTTGAGAGTTATGCAAAAAACTTTTCGTTTTTGTGTTTTATGGACCTTTTGATGAGTTATTGCCAATAGTTTTTGTGCTCTAGGCGGATTTGCATGGCCCGTAAGACCCATTACATGTTTGAGAGTTATGACCAAAAACTCGTCGTTTTCTTGTTTTATGGTCCTTTTCATGAGCTATTGACCCAGGTTTTCGGGTTTTAGGGAAATTTACAATGACCTTAAGACCCGATACATGTTTGAGAGTTATGACAAAAACTCGTCGTTTTCTTTTTTTCTGTCGTTTTCATGAGCTATTTCCCACATTTTTGGGGTTCCATGGCGAGTTTCATGGCCCATAAGACCGAATACATGTTTGAGAGATATGACCCAAAACTCATAGTTTTCGCGTTTTATTGCCGTTTTCATGAGCTATTGCCCACAGTTTTATGGTTCCGAGGCGATTTACACCAACTTTAAGACCCGATACATGTTTGAGAGTTATGAAGAAAAACTCGTCGTTTTCGTGTTTTCTGGCCGTTTTCGTGAGTTATTTCCTATAGTTTTTGGGGGTCTAGGTGGATTTGCATGGCCTGTAAGACCCGTTACATGTTTGAGAATTATGAAAAAAACTCGTCGTTTTCTTGTTTTATGGTCCTTTTCATGAGCTATTGCCCATAGTTTTGGGGTTTTGGGGAAATTTATAACGACCTTAAGACCCAATACATGTTTGAGAATTATGACAAAAACTCGTCGTTTTCTTGTTTTCTGGCCGTTTTCATGAGCCATTGCCCACATTTTTGGGGTTCCATGGCGAGTTTCATGGCCCATAAGACCGGATACATGTTTGAGAGATATGATCCAAAACTCATAGTTTTCGCGTTTTATTGCCGTTTTCATGAGCTATTGCCCACAGTTTCATGGTTCTGAGGCGATTTACAGCAACTTTAAGACCCGATACATGTTTGAGAGTTATGAACAAAAACTCGTCGTTTTCGTGTTTTCTGGCCGTTTTCATGAGCTATTGCCCACATTTTTGGGGTTCCATGGCGAGTTTCATGGCCCATAAGACCCGATACATGTTTGAGAGACATGACCCAAAACTCGTAGTTTTCGAGTTCTATTGCCGTTTTCATGAGCTATTGCCCACAGTTTTATGGTTCGAGGGCGATTTACAGCAACCTTAAGACCCGATACATGTTGGAGATTATGAACAAAAACTTGTCGTTTTCGTGTTTTATGGACCTTTTGATAAGTTATTGCCAACAGTTTTTGTGTTCTGGGCGGATTTGCCTGGTGTGTAAGACTCATTACATGTATCAGAGATATGACTAAAAACTCATAGTTTTCGCATTTTATGGCCGTTTTCATGAGCTATTGTCCACATTTATATGGTTCCAAGGCGATTTACAACAACCTTAATAACCGATACATGTTTGAGAGTTATGAAAAAAAATTGTCGTTTTCGTGTTTTATGGACCTTTTGATGAGTTATTGCCAATAGTTTTTGTGCTCTAGGCGGATTTGCATGGCCCGTAAGACCCATTACATGTTTGAGAGTTATAATCAAAAACTCGTCGTTTTCTTGTTTTATGGTCCTTTTCATGAGCTATTGCCCACGGTTTTCGGGATTGAGGGAAATTTACAACGACCTTAAGACCCGATACATGTTTGAGAGTTATGACAAAAACTCGTCATTTTCTTGTTTTCTGTCGTTTTCATGAGCTATTTCCCACATTTTTGGGGTTCCATGGCGAGTTTCATGGCCCATAAGACCGAATACATGTTTGAGAGATATGACCCAAAACTCATAGTTTTCGCGTTTTATTGCCGTTTTCATGAGCTATTGCCCACAATTTTATGGTTCCGAGGCGATTTGCACCAACATTAAGACCCGATACATGTTTGAGAGTTATGAAGAAAAACTCGTCGTTTTCGTGTTTTCTTGCCGTTTTCGTGAGTTATTTCCTACAGTTTTTGGGGTCTAGGTGGATTTGCATGGCCCGTAAGACCCGTTACATGTTTGAGAGTTATGACCAAAAACTTTTCGTTTTCTTGTTTTATGGTCCTTTTCATGAGCTATTGCCCACAGTTTGGGGGTTTTAGGGAAATTTACAACGACCTTAATACCCGATACATGTTTGAGAGTTATGACAAAAACTCGTCGTTTTCTTGTTTTCTGGCCGTTTTCATGAGCTATTGCCCACATTATTGGGGTTCCACGACGAGTTTCATGGCCCATAAGACCATATACATGTTTGAGAGATATGACCAAAACTCATAGTTTTCGCATTTTATTGCTGTTTTCATGAGCTATTGCCCACAGTTTTATGGTTCCGAGGCGATTTACAACAATTTGAAGACCCGATACATGTTTGAGAGTTATGAAAAAAAACTCGTCGTTTTCGTGTTTTCTGGCCGTTTTCATGAGCTATTTCCTATAGTTTTTGGGGTCTAGGTGGATTTGCATGGCCCGTAAGACCCATTACATGTTTGAGAGTTATGACCAAAAACTCGTCGTTTTCTTGTTTTATGGTCCTTTTCATGAGCTATTGCCCACAGTTTTGGGGTTTTAGAGCATCTCCAAAGAAAGGCGTGCTATAATAGCGCTAAAATAACTGCTTTTGCGTAGCGACCGTAAACCTCCCAAGAGGTTCTCTAAAATAGAGCGCGTCAATATTTAGCGGTGCTAGAATTTACGCTATCCGAAAGGCCAAATTTGCAGCTAACGCTGCTACATCGCTATCACTGCGACGCCGCGATGAAACTGCTCCTATTCCTTATTCCAGCGCCTTGAGTGGTCGGCCTTCAGCGATCAAGGCTCTTGCCAGCTGACAACCTCCGACAAGACTACCACCCATCGCGCCGGGTAAGAATACCACGTCGAAGAAGACGACGTCAAAGCAGCCCGCGGTGGCGATTCAACCGGCAACACCATCGTGCAAGACTCCGATGAAGATGCCCAACATGGAGGTGGCGGTGGTATGGAGAATGTTGACAAGTGAACCATGTCATTTGCCATTTGTGTTGGAACAATGTCATTTGTGTTTTAACCATGTCATGTTTGGATGAACTATGTTATTTGTGCTTGAAATATGTCATTTTGATTGTTGGAGGATTTTTAGATCGATTTATGCATGAATTATTTGGTGTTTTTTGATCTTCTTTTCATAGATGCAATTGTGTTTTTGTGTTTTTGCTGTCGCGCGCGCGCTAAAATACATCGCCTGGTGGGGGACGAAGCGAGTGCGAGCTGCATTTTAGAGCCTCCGGCGGAGGTCGCGCTAAAATGCAGCGCGCTATCCCAAGTTTGCAGCGCTCTAAAATACATCCTCTGCTGGAGATGCTCTTAGGGAAATTTAGAACGACCTTAAATCCCGATACATGTTTGAGAATTATGACAAAAACTCGTCGTTTTCTTGTTTTCTGGTCGTTTTCATGAGCTATTGCCCACATTATTGGGGTTCCACGGCGAGTTTCATGGCCCATAAGACCGGATACATGTTTGAGAGATACGACCAAAACTTGTAGTTTTCGTGTTTTATTGCTGTTTTCATGAGCTATTGCCCATAATTTTATGGTTCCGAGGCGATTTACAGCAACTTGAAGACCCGATACATGTTTGAGAGTTATGAACAAAAAGTCGTCGTTTTCGTGTTTTCTGGCCGTTTTCGTGAGCTATTTCCTATAGTTTTTGGGGTCTAGGTGCATTTGCATGGCCCATAAGACTCATTACATGTTTGAGAGTTATGACCAAAAACTCGTCGTTTTCTTGTTTTATGGTCCTTTTCATGAGCTATTGCCCATAGTTTTGGCGTTTTAAGGAAATTTACAACGACCTTAAGACCTGATACATGTTTGAGAGTTATGACAAAAACTCGTCATTTTCATGTTTTCTTGCCGTTTTCATGAGCTATTGCCCACATTTTTGGGGTTCCATGGCGAGTTTCCTGGCCCATAAGACCGGATACATGTTTGAGAGATATGACCCAAAACTCGTAGTTTTCGCGTTTTATTGCCGTTTTCATAAGCTATGGCCCATAGTTTTATGGTTCCGAGGCGACTTACAACAACCTTAAGACCCAATACATGTTTAAGAGTTGTGAACAAAAACATGTCGTTTTTATGTTTTCTGCCCGTTTTCATGAGCTATTGCCCACATTTTTGGGGTTCCATGGCGAGTTTCATGGCCCATAAGACTCGATACATGTTTGAGAGATTTGACCGAAAACTCGTAGTTTTCGCGTTGTATTGCCGTTTTCATGAGCTATTGCTCACAGTTTTATGGTTCCAAGGCGATTTACAACAACCTTAAGACCCGATACATGTTTGAGAGTTATGACCAAAAACTCGTCATTTTCTTGTTTTATGGTCCTTTTCATGAGCTATTGCCCACAGTTTTGGGGTTTTAGGGAAATTTACAACGACCTTAAGACCCGATATATGTTTGAGAATTATGACAAAAACTCGTCATTTTCTTGTTTTCTAGCCGTTATCATGAGCTATTGCCCACATTTTTGGGGTTCCATGGTGAGTTTCATGGCCCATAAGACCGGATACATGTTTGAGAGATATGACCCAAAACTCATAGTTTTCGCATTTTATTACTGTTTTCATGAGCTATTGCCCATAGTTTTATGGTTCCGACGCGATTTACAACAACTTTAAGACCCGATACATGTTTGAGAGTTATGAATAAAAACTTGCCGTTTTCGTGTTTTGTGGCCGTTTTCATGAGCTATTGCCCACATTTTTGGGGTTCCATGTCGAGTTTCATGGCCCATAAGACCCGATACATGTTTGAGAGACATGACCCAAAACTCGTAGTTTTCGCGTTTTATTGCCGTTTTCATGAGCTATTGCCCAATGTTTTATGGTTCCAGGGCTATTTACAGCAAACTTGAGACCCGATACATGTTTGAGAGTTATGAACAAAAACTCGTCGTTTTCGTGTTTTATGGACCTTTTGATGAGTTATTGCCAACAGTTTTTGTGTTCGTGGCGGATTTGCATGGCCTATAAGACCCGTTACATGTTTGAGAGATATGACTAAAAACTCGTAGTTTTCGCATTTTATGGCCGTTTTCATGAGCTATTATCCACAGTTTTATGGTCCAAGGTGATTTACATCAACCTTTAGACCCGATCCATGTTTGAGAGTTATGAACAAAAACCTGTCGTTTTCGTGTTTTATGGACGTTTTGATGAGTTATTGCTCATAGTTTTGGGGTTTTAGGCAATTTACAACAACCTGAAGACCTGATACATGTTTGAGAATTATGACAAAAACTCGTTGTTTTCTGGACATTTTCATGAGCTATTGCCCACATTTTTGGGGTTCCATGGCGAGTTTCATGGCCCATAAGACCCGATACATGTTTGAGATATATGACCCAAACTCGTAGTTTTCGCGTTTCATTGTCGTTTTCATGAGCTATTGCCCACAGTTTTATGGTTCCAAGGCGATTTAAAGCAACCTTAAGACCCGATACATGTTTGAGAGTTATGAACAAAAACTCATCGTTTTCGTGTTTTATGGACCTTTTGATGAGTTATTGCCTATAGTTTTTGTGTTCCTGGTGGATTTGCATGGCCTGTATGACCCGTTACATGTTTGAGAGATATGACTAAAAACTCGTAGTTTTCGCGTTTTATGGCCGTTTTCATGAGCTATTGTCCACAGTTTTTATGGTCCAGGGCGATTTACAGCAACCTTTAGACCCGATCCATGTTTGAGAGTTATGAACAAACTTGTCGTTTTCGTGTTTTATGGACCTTTTGATGAGTTATTGCCAACAGTTTTTGTGTTCCAGGCGAGTTTGCATGGCCCGTAAGACCCGTTACATGTTTGAGAGTTATGACCAAAAACTTATTATTTTCTTGTTTTATGGTCGTTTTCATGAGCTATTGCTCACAGTTTTGGGGTTTTAGGGAAATTTACAACAACGTTAAGACGTGGTACATGTTTGAGAGTTATGACAAAAACTCGTCGTTTTCTTGTTTTCTCGACGTTTTCATGAGCTATTACCTACATTTTTCAGGTTCCGTGGTAAGTTTCGTGGCCCATAAGGCCCGATACATGTTTGAGATATATGACCCAAATCTAGTTGTTTTCACGTTTTATTGTCGTTTTCATGAGCTATTGCCCACAGTTTTATCGTTCCAGGACGATTTATAGCAACCTTATGACCCGATACATGTTTGAGAGTTATGAACAAAACATTGTCGTTTTCTTGTTTGATGGCCATTTTCGTGAGTTATTTCCTATAGTTTTCTGGGTCTAGGTGGATTTGCATGGCCCGTAAGACCCGTTACATGTTTGAGAGTTATGACCAAAAACTCGTCGTTTTCTTGTTTTATGGTCCTTTTCATGAGCTAGTGCCCACAGTTTTGGTGTTTTAGGGAATTTTACAACGACCTTAAGACCCGAAACATGTTTGAGAATTATGAAAAAAACTCGTCGTTTTCTTGTTTTCTGGCCGTTTTCATGAGCTATTGCCCACAATTTTGGGGTTCCATGGCGAGTTTCATGGCCCATAAGACCGGATACATGTTTGAGAGATATGACCCAAAACAAATAGTTTTCGCGTTTTATTGCCGTTTTCATGAGCTATTGCGCATAGTTTTATGGTTCCGAGGCGATTCTGACAACTTTAAGACCCGATACATGTTTGAGAGTTACGAACAAAACTTCGTTGTTTTTGTGTTTTCTGGCTATTTTCATGAGCTATTGCCCACATTTTTGGGGTTACATGGCGAGTTTCATGGCCCATAAAACCTGATACATGTTTGAGAGATATGACCCAAAACTCGTAGTTTTCATGTTTTATTGTCGTTTTCATGAGCTATTGCCCACAGTTTTATGGTTCGAGGGCTATTTACAGCAACCTTAAGAACCAATATATGTTTGAGCGTTATGAACAAAAACTCGTCGTTTTCGTGTTTTATGGACCTTTTGATGAGTTATTGCCAACAGTTTTTGTGTTCCAGGCGGATTTGCATGACCTGTAAGACCCGTTACATGTTTGAGAGATATGACTAAAACCTCGTAATTTTCCCGTTTTATGGCCGTTTTCATGAGCTATTGTCTACAGTTTTATGGTTCCTGGGCGATTTACAGCAACCTTAAGACCCGGCACATGTTTGAGAGTTATGAACAAAAACTTGTCGTTTTCGTGTTTTATGGACCTTTTGATGAGTTATTGCCAACAGATTTTGTGCTCCACGCGGATTCATGGCCCGTAAAACCCGTTACATGTTTGAGAGTTATGACCAAAAACTCATCGTTTTCTTGTTTTATGGTCGTTTTCATGAGCTATTGCCCACAATTTTGAGGTTTTATGGAAATTTACAACGACCTTAAGAACCGATACATGTTTGAGAGTTATGAACAAAACTTCGTTTTTCGTATGGTTCTGGTTGTTTTCATGAGCTATTGCCCACATTTTTGGGGTTCCATGGCGAGTTTCATGACCCATAAGACCCGATACATGTTTGAGAGATATGACCCAAAAACCATAGTTTTCGCGATTTATTGCCAGTTTCATGAGCTATTGCCCACAGTTTTATGGTTCTAGGGAGATTTATAGCAACCTTAAGACTCGATACATGTTTGAGAGTTTTTAACAAAAACTCGTCGTTTTCGTGTTTTCTGGACCTGTTGATGAGTTATTTCCAACAGTTTTTGTGTTCCTGGCGGATTTGCATGCCCTGTAAGAGCCGTTACATGTTTAAGAAATATGACTAAAAACTCGTAGTTTTTGCGGTTTATGGCCGTTTTCATGAGCTATTGTCCACAGTTTTATGGTTTCTGGGCGATTTACAGCAACCTTAAGACCCGATACATGTTTGAGAGTTATGAACAAAAACTTGTCGTTTTCGTGTTTTCTGGACGTTTTCATGATCTATTGCCCACATTTTTGGGGTTCCTTGGCGAGTTTCATGGCCCATAAGACCTGATACATGTTTGAGATATATGACCCAAAACTCATAGTTTTCGCGTTTTATTGCCGTTTTCATGAGCTATTGTCCACAGTTTTATGGTTCCAAGGTGATTTACAGCAACCTTAAGAACCGATACATGTTTGAGAGTTATGAACAAAAACTCGTCGTTTTCGTGTTTTATGGACCTTTTGATGAGTTATTGCCAACAGTTTTTGTGTTCCAGGCGGATTTGCATGACCTGTAAGACCCGTTACATGTTTGAGAGATATGACTAAAACCTCGTAATTTTCCCGTTTTATGGCCGTTTTCATGAGCTATTGTCCATGGTTTTATGGTTCCTAGGCGATTTACAGCAACCTTAAGACCCGGCACATGTTTGAGAGTTATGAACAAAAACTTGTCGTTTTCGTGTTTTATGGACCTTTTGATGAGTTATTGCCAACAGATTTTGTGCTCCAGGCGGATTCATGGCCAGTAAAACCCGTTACATGTTTGAGAGTTATGACCAAAAACTCGTCGTTTTCTTATTTTATGGTCGTTTTCATGAGCTATTGCCCACAATTTTGAGGTTTTATGGAAATTTACAACGACCTTAAGAACCGATACATGTTTGAGAGTTATGAACCAAAACTCGTTCTTTTCGTGTATCTGGATGTTTTCATGAGCTATTGCCCACATTTTTGGGGTTCCATGACGAGTTTCATGGCCCATAAGACCCGATACATGTTTGAGAGATATGACCCAAAAACCATAGTTTTCGCGTTTTATTGCCATTTTCATGAGCTATTGCCCACAGTTTTATGGTTCTAGGGCGATTTATAGCAACCTTAAGACTCGATACATGTTTGAGAGTTTTTAACAAAAACTCGTCGTTTTCGTGTTTTATGGACCTTTTGATGAGTTATTGCCAACAGTTTTTGTGTTCCTGGCGGATTTGCATGGCCTGTAAGAGCCGTTACATGTTTAAGAGATATGACTAAAAACTCGTAGTTTTTGCGGTTTATGGCCGTTTTCATGAGCTATTGTCCACAGTTTTATGGTTTCTGGGCGATTTACAGCAACCTTACGACCCGATACATGTTTGAGAGTTATGAATAAAAACTTGTCGTTTTCGTGTTTTCTAGACGTTTTCATGACCTATTGCCCACATTTTTGGGGTTCCCTGGCGAGTTTCATGGCCCATAAGACCTGATACATGTTTGATATATATGACCCAAAACTCATAGTTTTCGCGTTTTATTGCCGTTTTCATGAGCTATTGTCCATAGTTTTATGGTTCCAAGGTGATTTACATCAAACTTAAGACCCGATACATGTTTGAGAGTTATGAACAAAAACTCATCGTTTTCGTCTTTTATGGACCTTTTGATGAGTTATTGCCAACAGTTTTTGTGTTCTAGGCGGATTTGCATGACCTGTAAGACCCGTTACATGTTTGAGAGATATGACTAAAAACTCGTAATTTTCCCGTTTTATGGCCGTTTTCATGAGCTATTGTCCACGGTTTTATGGTTCCTGGGCGATTTACAGCAACCTTAAGACCCGACACATGTTTCAGAGTTATGAACAAAAACTTGTCGTTTTCGTGTTTTATGGACCTTGTGATGAGTTATTGCCAACAGTTTTTGTGCTCCAGGCGGATTTGCATGGCCCGTAAAACCCGTTACATGTTTGAGAGTTATGACCAAAAACTCGTCGTTTTCTTGATTTATGGTCGTTTTCATGAGCTATTGCCCACAATTTTGAGGTTTTATGGAAATTTACGACGACCTTAAGACCCGGTACATGTTTGAGAGTTATGAACAAAAACTCGTTCTTTTCGTGTATCTGCTTGTTTTCATGAGCTATTGCCCACATTTTTGGGGTTCCATGGCGAGTTTCATGGCCCATAAGACCCGATACATGTTTGAGAGATATGACCCAAAAACCATAGTTTTCGCGTTTTATTGCCATTTTCATGAGCTATTGCCCACAGTTTTATGGTTCTAGGGCGATTTATAGCAACCTTAAGACTCGATACATGTTTGAGAGTTGTTAACAAAAACTCGTCGTTTTCGTGTTTTATGGACCTTTTGATGAGTTATTGCCAACAGTTTTTGTGTTCCTGGTGGATTTGCATGGCCTGTAAGAGCCGTTACAAGTTTTAGAGATATGACTAAAAACTCGTAGTTTTTGCGGTTTATGGCCGTTTTCATGCGCTATTGTCCACTGTTTTATGGTTTCGGGGCGATTTACAGCAACCTTAAGACCCGATACATGTTTGAGAGTTATGAACAAAAACTTGTCGTTTTCGTGTTTTCTGGACGTTTTCATGAGCTATTGCCCACATTTTTGGGGTTCCCTGGCGAGTTTCATGGCCCATAAGACCTGATACATGTTTGAGATATATGACCCAAAACTCATAGTTTTCGCGTTTTATTGCCGTTTTCATGAGCTATTGTCCATAGTTTTATGGTTCCAAGGCGATTTACAGCAAACTTAAGACCCGATACATGTTTGAGAGTTATGAACAAAAACTCGTCGTTTTCGTGTTTTATGGACCTTTTGATGAGTTATTGCCAACAGTTTTTGTGTTCCTGGCGGATTTGCATGGCCTTTAAGACCCCTTACATGTTTGAGAGGTATGACTAAAACAGTTTTCGCGTTTTATGGCCGTTTTCCTGAGCTATTATCCACAGTTTTATGGTCCAGGGCGATTTACAGCAACCTTTAGACCCGATCCATGTTTGAGAGTTATGAACAAAAACTTGTCGTTTTCGTGTTTTATGGACCTTTTGATGAGTTATTGGCAACAGTTTTTGTGTTCCAGGCGGATTTGCATGGCCCGTAAGACACGTTACATGTTTGAGAGTTATGAGTAAAAACTTGTCATTTTCTTGTTTTATGGTCGTTTTCATGAGCTATTGCTCATAGTTTTAGGATTTTAGGGAAATTTACAAAAACCTTAATACCTGATACATGTTTGAGAGTTATGACAAAAACTCGTCGTTTTCTTGTTTTCTGGCTATTGCCCACATTTTTGGGGTTCGATGGAGAGTTTCATGGCCCATAAGACCCGATACATGTTTGAGATATATGACCCAAAACTCGTAGTTTTCACTTTTTATTGCCGTTTTCATGAGCTATTACCCACAGTTTTATGGTTCCAAGGCGATTTACAGCAAACTTAAGACCCGGTACATGTTTGAGAGTTATGAACAAAAACTCGTCGTTTTTGTGTTTTATGGACCTTTTGATGAGTTATTGCCAATAGTTTTTGTGTTCCTAGCGGATTTGCATGGCCTGTAAGAGTCGTTACATGTTTGAGAGATATGACTAAAAACTCGTAGTTTTCTCATTTTATGGCCTTTTTCATGAGCTATTGTCCACAGTTTTATGGTCCAGGGAGATTTACAGCAACCTTTAGACCCGATCCATGTTTGAGAGTAATGAACAAAAACTTGTCGTTATCGTGTTTTATGGACCTTTGATGAGTTATTGCCAACCTTTTTTTGTGTTCGAGGCGGATTTGCATGGCCCGTAAGACCCGTTACATGTTTGAGGGTTATGACCAAAAACTTGTCATTTTCTTGTTTTATGGTCGTTTTCATGAGTTGTTGCTCACGGTTTTGGGGTTTTAGGGAAATTTACAAAAACCTTAAGACCTGATACATGTTTGAGAGTTATGAACAAAAACTCGTTCTTTTCGTGTATCTGGTTGTTTTCATGAGCTATTGCCCACATTTTTGGGGTTCCATGGCGAGTTTCATGGCCCATAAGACCCGATACATGTTTGAGATATATGACCCAAAACTCGTAGTTTTCGCGTTTTATTGTCGTTTTCATGAGCTATTACCCACAGTTTCATGGTTCCAAGGCGATTTACAGCAAACTTAAGACCTGATACATGTTTGAGAGTTATGTACAAAAACTCGTCGTTTTCGTGTTTTATGGACCTTTTGATGAGTTATTGCCAACAGTTTTTGTGTTCCTGGCGGATTTGCATGGCCTGTAAGAGCCGTTACATGTTTGAGAGATATGACTAAAAACTCGTAGTTTTCGCGTTTTTTGGCCGTTTTCATGAGCTATTGTCCACAGTTTTATGGTCCAGGGCGATTTACAACAACCTTTTGTTATCGCCACATTTTGGCCAAAGGAGGAGATGGGCCGTAATCAAGATGGGCTTGGAGGATACATATATGCAACGTATTGCTGGATCGGCCTTGTGCGTGGATTTGGGCTAAATTGCCCGTGTATTTGTATATTATGGTAGGATACGTTTCGGTTTAAGTAAGAGATAGAGTTGTTAGGGTTATTCCAAAGATAGAAAGTCTCCGGATTATAAATATGTACCTAAGGTTATTGAGAAAGGAGGACGATCACGTTCACAACAAACACAATCTCGGCGCCATACCCCTTGTTTCTAGGGTTTCTTTCGGGTAAGTGTCATGCCTAGATCGCATCTTGCGGTCTAGGCGTATCTATCGTTATTTAGTGTTACTCGTCTTTGAAGCCTTGTTGATGGCGAGTAATCATTATCATAGATTTGTTTGGGCTAGCATTGGTACCTTTTTGTTATGATTGCTTAGTTATCTTTGCTTTAGTTATCTCGCCTTTGCACCTTTTTTGTGTAAGGGCATCTTATGGTCTTTATTCGTCGATTTGATCTGTTATAGTTTTGCCTTGTTTTCCAAGGTTTAGTTTGATATCCACATAGTCAGGCCTTGCAAACGGGTTGAACGATCCAGTAGTATGTAAGGATATGGTTTGCCAATTCGAGGGGAGTGGTTCCGAGAATTGACTTTACGTCGGTTGTTAGGCCTTCTCTAGGGTTAGTTTTCTATCATCTTTTGCATCTACCAGGCTCAATTACGTGTAGGACGTTCTAATTACGTGGTGAAAACGTTAAACTGTCGTAGATCGATTTAACTTGTATTGATAAAGCAAAACCCCATGTTATCATAGATCTAATGCAGAACCATGGGATAATCGGCTCCAGGAGCCGATTCACAGGGAAACCTGGGAGCCGGTCGCGGCTCGAATTTTACGTGCTTGTTTGCCATGCGAAAACTAATCGAAGCAATCCATCACCTTCGACCAGGTATAGGTCGGTGTACGCCTGCATCAGCGGGGCGTGTCGGAGTTTTGCGGGCGTTGCGAGGACCAGGGCCTGGCAGTTCTGGGAGCCTCCGGCTCTTCGTGTTGCTCGTCGCTGCTCGGCGGTGGGTTTTGAGCAACACATTCGCACGCCGGTGGGACATTCAACGACATCTGCATCAACATCCGACGCTGCGATGGGGGACGGACCGGTCACGTCGACGATCCGCACGAGGAGCACAAGGCGGTATGATGATATCAAAGCTCTCTTGAAGCCGATCTCATCGGCTCTTTTGAGAGGACCGTAAGCATGGCATCGGTGGAAAGGGTTCTCGCCAAGGTGCTCTTGATGAGGTGGATCTCTGTTCCTTGAGGAGCGCACTGGCTCTGCGACAGAAGTCAACTACATGGTGGCTCACTCTCTTCACCGCCATTCGAGCCTAGTGAACGCTTTCGAGCGCATCGCGGTTCGCGTAGTTCGAGGAGATCATGAAACATCGTACTCTCGTCGGGGCCTACTCTAGGGACTCACCAGGAGAAAGAGCGCTCCAGACCGGCCACGGTGCCATTCACGCTGGCAGCTCGAGCCACCAGAGCACCGGCGTCGTCTACAAGGTTGGAGGTGACCCAGCGATTGCCAGTTCTGTTTGAACCGCCTAAACAAATCCCACATGGATATGTGTGCACCTACGTGCCTGACTGTAATATCCTGACGCGCACGAACCAGATTGCAACCGCGGGATTTACAGGCGGAGTTTACGGGCAGGGCTTGGGGCGGTATTTCGAGCAGGATATGCAGGATGGGCCGATAAGCAGGCATGGCTAGCTGGCACGCCACCGGAACGAGTCATGAGAATTCAGCCCCTGCAGCTCAAACGGTGGAGCAAATCCGTACCATCCTGAGAGACCAGTTCGGCTTCGTGCCGAAGAGGAGGACAATCGGCTATTCCAAGCCGTACCCCAACGAGTTTGATCTGATTCCGCTGCCGCCCAAGTATCGGCTCCCTGAGTTCTCAAGGTTTAGCGGATCAGAAGGGTCGAGCTCGATCGAGCATGTGAGCCGATACCTGGCACAGTTAGGCATGATTTCAGCATCGGATCAGTTACGCGTAAGGTTCTTTGCGCAATCTCTGACAGGACCAGCTTTTGGGTGGTACACCTCGTTGCCACCTGATTCGATCCAGACCTGGAAGCAACTGGAAGAGCAGTTCCACATTCAGTATCATTCAGAAGCTACCGAGGCTGGCATTGCAGATCTGGCGCAGGTGCGGCAAAAGCGGGGAGAAACGGTAGCCGAGTACATCCAGCGTTTCAGGACTGTCAAGAACCGATGTTATTCGGCTCGTTTAACTGAGAAAGAAGCAGTCGAGCTGGCAGTGTTGGGTCTCTCAGCACCTATCAAGGATCTGGCTTTCCAAGTAGAGTACAATTCATTGGCGCACATGGCCCAGAAACTGACAATGTATGAACAGCGCCACCCTGAGTTGTACCAAGACAAGTTCAAACGTCCGATAGGCCTGGTCGTCTGAAGAAGAGGATCCTATACAAGACCAGGAGGTGGTCGTGGCTGAATGGGCTCGGGGCAGATCTGTGTCTGCAAATGGGTAAAGCAAAGGGGCCTGCAAAGGGTTCAACCGATGTGAGCAAAGCGGCAGATATTCGATTCTTCTTTGAAACAAAAGCGGTGAAGTTACCGAAGGCCATAAAATCCCTACGGCTCAAGAGATGAGCGGAGACCATCTTGCAAGTGGCATCACTCGTTCACCCACACCACCAATGATTGCAAAAGCTACGTCGCGATCAAGCGGCGATAGAACGAGGCCGTCGATCCTTGGGCAATTCGCCATGAAAGTAGACACAAACCCGTTTCCGGCGTCAACATGGTAGAACACAGCCTCTCCACGAGGCGTCGGTTGGATTTCTCGTTCGATGTTAATATGGCGGGACCTGTACCACCATGGCACATATAAGGAGGAAGGCGGTCGCTCTCGGGCAAAGAAAGAAAGGAGGCTGGTCCACGTGACCGGCCCGTTATGATAATGACAACGGTATTTAACGAGGAGCAAGTGAGAAGCGTGCGATATCGAAGCCACACTCACGCATCTCCTTAACAAGTATGAGCGTCGAAGATGACCGACGTCGCCGGCACGATCGAGATGATGAAAGATATGAGCACCTCGCTAGGGGAAAGTCAAAGGAGAAGGAAGGCGTGGATAAACATTGGGATTGTCCTTTCTTCAAGTATTGCTGGGATGCGGGAATGAGCCGATTGCCTACAATCGACAACTACCCGGAATGTGGACAGTAGAAGGATGACACAGGTCCAGTTTCAGTGTTTAAGCGTCTAGGGCCTCTCCCGCCTCGGAGCAGACAAGAGAAGTCATCCCGAGCACAAGATCTCGAGGAACCAATGGGTGAAGAAGAAGAAGAAGACAGATACCACCGGCCAAGGTGGTGCCTCGATGGACTCAGACACACCCAAAAGCGTAGAGTTCAGCGACTGCGTAACTTGGAGGAAGCCGAAGCGCAGTACCTCCACGCTTTAAAAGCACGCCCGATCTGGCCGTGAAAATTGCAAACCTTGGAAGCGGAGGCTCGTCCGAAAAGGAAAGAGTGGCGCCCCAAACCAGTAAAAGCCGACGCGAAGACATCGGCTGGCACAAACATGGTGTTCATACTTCCGTCAGAGTTTTGCGCTCCAAGAACCAAAGAACTACCAGTGGCACAGTTTGATTGCGGCCCGCGGCCGGTTATCTTTGAAAAGCCACAAGAGAAGGGCTACAAACATCTGAAAGCCCTGTACCTGCGAGGTTATATCAATGGGCGACTGTCGCAAGATGTTGGTTGACACGGGCGGCAGTCAATATAATGCCATACTCCATGCTACGGCGTTTGGGACGCTCCACTTCAGATCTGATCAAAACCAACGTCACGTTAAGCGACTTCAACGGCCAAACTTCAGAAACGCAAGGCGTTTGAACGTGGATCTGACAGTGGGCAGAAAAACCATCTCTACGTCATTCTTCGTCGTTGACAACAAAAGCACCTCTGTTGTCTTCTTTGGGGAGGATTGGATTCACGCTTCGCTGCATTCCATCCATGATGCACCGATTACTGTCTGATGGGATGGAGATGAAGTGGAGGTCATTCAGGCAGATGATTCGATCGAGATCTCCATAGCTGGCATGAACGTCTGGGAAGCAGAAGACCAAGAGCCGATCTCTGGAGTCAGTCTAGACGGCTGTGAGCACATTGAAGCTACAAAAAACAGGGTGAGGCTGGTCTTATCCATCGGCGACAGAGTAGCAAAGACCACGATCGTATAGGTACGGCGATCCCTGCGATCGGCCACAAAAAATAAAAAGCAGTAATCTTACGACAAACAGGTCATGCAGTCGTAGTAGGGAGATTCCCTGCCATTGTAGAGCTCAAATAAGTTGTAAACCTTCCTTGACTAATGCAATCAAAAAGGGGGCCGATTCCGGCAATCGGCCCAAATTATCTTTGTTATCCTCACCAACTGTTTGCCCCGTGTTTAGCATCGATTTAGCAGGTGACGGAAAGCTAGGGTATGGGTTTACCTCCGCTGATGAGCTAGAGGAGATTGACATCGGTCCTGGGGATAAGCCACGACCAACATTTATCAGCAAGAAGTTAGATCCGAATCTGCGGGGTCCGATGATAGCTTTGTTGAAAGAATATCCAGACTGCTTCGCCTGGGACTACACAGAGATGCCCGGGTTAGACAGGAGCATCATTGAGCATCGACTCCCGCTTAAAAAGGGGTTTCGGCCATTCCAGCAGCGAGCACGACAGATGAAGGCCGAAATTTTGGCAGAAGTCAAGAAAGAGATCGAGAAAATGTTGACAGCTAGGTTAATCAGGCCATGCAGGTATGCTGAGTGGATTTCTAGTATCGTACCTGTAGAGAAAAAGGATGGTCGCTGGCGTGTTGCCATAGATTTTCGGGATCTCAATAGAGCCACTCCAAAGGATGAGTATCCGATGCCGGTAGCAGAGACATTAATCAACGCAGCGGCTGGTCATAAGGTCTTGAGCTTCATGGATGGCAATGCCGGTTACAACCAAATTTTTATGGCTCCGGAAGATATACACAAGACTGCATTCAGAGTCCCAGGTTCGGTGGGGTTGTTTGAATATGTAGTCATGACGTTTGGACTGAAGAATGCCGGCGCCACGTACCAAAGAGCCATGAATTACATTTTCCATGATCTAATCGGCAAGCTGGTGGAAATTTATATCGATGACGTGGTGGTCAAGTCTGCTTCAGTACAAGGACATTTGGACGATCTGCAACGCGTCCTGGACCGAACAAGAAAATTCGGGCTACGGATGAATCCAAAGAAGTGTGCCTTTGGTGTGACGGCCGGTCAGTTCTTGGGTTTCTTGGTCCATGAACGCGGAATTGAGATCGGCCTGAAAAGTCAGGAGGCGGTCACGAACAATGAAGCCACCTACCACGAAGAAAGAACTGCAGTCTCTCATCGGCAAGATCAACTTCGTCAGAAGATTCATCTCCAATCTGTCAGGAAGAATAGAGCCGTTCATGGGACTGGTGAAAATTAAATCTGATGAAGAGTTCATTGGGGCGAGAACAACAACGAGCCTTGACGAGATAAAAGAATATCTAACGAAAGCGGTGTTGGTTCCGCCCGGCGGATAGGCCGTTCTACATTTACTTGTCGATCGACACGTCCATCGCCTCGGTGGTGGTGCAAGTTTATGATGGTCTGGGCGAGTTGTATTTTACATCGAAGGATCTTTGGATGCGAGACAAGGTATCCCGAGATCGATAAGTTGTGCCTCTGCTGTTTTCACACGCAAGCTGCGCCACATCTTGCTCTCAGCGGAGATTATCATTATATGCAAATCAGATGTCATAAAACATATGTTGTCGGCTCCTATGTTGAAAGGCCGACTCGGCAAATGGATGTTTGCCTTATCGGAATTTGATATCCGGTATCAACCCGCGAAAGCTGTTAAAGGTCAGGCGTTGGCCGACCTTATTGCTGAAAGAATCAACACTGATATTGCAGCGCTGTCTATACGAGCATGGGCCATGTTTTTCGATGGATCGGTTTGTGATGATGGTTGCGGCATCGGCATTCTACTCGTGTCGCCCCGGGGGGCAACATATTCCTTCTCCATCAGGTTATCTACCCCTCGCACCAACAACGTCGCTGAGTATGAGGCGTCGCAGGGAATGGAGTTGCTCATCGAAGCTGGGCGAAGCGGTGGAAATTTTGGAGACTCCAAATTGGTGATTTCCCAACTCACGGAGGAATACAAGTGTGAGTGAGTCGCTCTTCCCATTATGGTTGCAATGCCGTGAGCTGATCGCGCGATTCGGTACATAAACTTTAACTGGATCCCGCGATCGCAGAATACCGAGGCGAATGATCTCGCACAAATGGCTTCAGGCTACAAGGACGTAGCAGAAGGAACTGATGTTCAAGTACAGTTCCTGGAGGCGGACGACTGGAGAGCCGATATCTTCAATTACTTGAGAGATTCGGCTCGGGGGGCACCTAAACGGATAGAGAACAAGGCCAAGGTAGCTCGTGCATATAATAAGAAGGTGAGACCAAAGGAGTTCCATGTTGGCGATCTGGTATGGGAAGCTGTATTGCCATTGGGGACTAAGGATGCAGCATATGGTAAATGGTCTCCAAATTGGCACGGGCCATACAGGGTCGATCAAGTTTTAAGAGCAGCGTATGCTTGAGGAGCTGGACGGCGTGAAATTCCCAGTGGCTGTCAACGGTCAGCATCTCAAGATATATTTCCCAAGCATGTGGGATGATGGACAGTGAGATATGGGGTCCGATACATGAAATCGGCCAAATAAAACAAAAATATATAGCCGATGCACAGCCATCGACTCTAGAGGTTCAAACTGTTACGAGCAGGTGTCAGTTTACATGAATAAGCTACTGAAGGAATGCCTCGAAGGCGTGGAGGGTGTCAGCGCGGACACGATCCACCTCGGCGATCTCGGCTTCGTCATCTTCGTCCTTGCCCGTCACTAGCTGCTTGTTCAGGGCACGTATTTCCGCCAGATCAGTCTTCAGTTGAGATTTGAGGCCTTCTGCTTCATCTTGGGAGCGGGCGATGAATGCTTCCTTGTCACGAATGAGCTGTTTAGTCGCCCGGACCTTCTCTTCAAGATCTTCCAATTCCTTTTTCAAGAGTGCAAGCTCGTGATGACAGAGGTGTCGTTTGGCATCGAGCGCCTTTTTCTCGTTGAGCTGCGACATTTATGCGCAATATTGGCCTTCGCCGGGAGTTGGACGCGGCGCAGATTAATCCTCTCACGAGCGACTTCACCCTTGACCCGTAGAAAGACGAGTTACAAGCGGCCAAAGCTTCACCGCAATGCTACGGGAGTTGGTCCTTGATTTCGTAAGAACACTCTTCACCTCTTGAGAACCCTCGATCAACTTCTCGATCGGGGAGGACAAAAGGCTTTGAGACGCTGGAATTGAGGTGGAACAGCCCTTGCTCGTGGTTCATCGTTGGCAGAGAGAGTTGGTTCGATGGATTCGGTCGAACGTCGGCCAGGCCTGAAATATCACAACCTGGCGGGCGAAATGGCGTCGATGCATCCAACATGGAAGGATGAGCGAGCGAAGCGACGTACCTCCTAAGATCAAGGGGACAGTAGATGACGAGACAATCGGCTTGTGTGTTGTCGCTGGGGGCTTGGCTAAAGTGGTAACCGTTTCATCTACACCTTCAGGGATTACTAGATCCAGCCTTGCGAAAGGCATCGGCACTTCCCCGGCTTTCCCACTAGAAGTGTCAGTCGCCTGCATGGAAGGTGCTTGCCGATGTAAGTAATGATGAATCGGCAGATAAAAACAATTGGTAAGAGCATGGAGGGTGATGTTTCGAAACCTCCTGGCTTGACGAAGAAGTTTGCAGTCCCTTGCGAGCCCTCTTGGGGCTCACGGTCGCCCTCGGCCCGATGCTCGAGGCGATGGGTTTAGGCCCGGCCTTTTCCTGGGAGCCGATGGTGGCAAGTCTGGATGGCTCGGTGTGGTGGTCCTCTCAGAGTCTGATGGGCCCGATTCTCCTCGATTGGATTGTGTGTCCCCGCTGGAGGTGTCTTCGACGGAAGCCTGTAAGAAAAGGAGAGCTAGTAAGCACGAGCATGTTTGCAAGGATGAAAGAGATCAACCAAGGCATGGATCAGCGTACATGCGAACTTTCTGGAGAAGGGCTCCGGCGCCTCAAAGTCTTCCTGGCAGCTACCTTCCTCACCACCGTTCTTGTTTTAGTTGGAACTCGAGAGGCGGCTGACCTAGAAGTTGCTTGGTTCTTTGAAGCCGGTTGTGGTGATATCGGCTGGTTCTGCATCACGACCTTTTTCAAAGGTGGCGAGTTTTTGCAGAAAAGGACCACAGGAGCTGGTGGTAAGAATTCGAAGGGGGAACCATCACCGTGCGTAGGTTCAGGACCATCTTGTTGCTGCAAGGAGACAGAGTGGGTTATTAGAAGAATCATTTGTGAGCTACATCAAGAAAATTTACAAGTAGTGGTACCTGTTCTACGGGGATATCATATTCAGCATCGACATTTGTTCCAAAGAACGGTCCCGAGCTCTCCGAAGGCATGAGTCTTCCACATCGACCACCAGTTCTCAAAACCATCGGTTGATGAAGCAAAGGTGAGGTTAGGAATTGGGATGGTCGAGCATCGAAGAAGGAATAACACCTTTGGTGGTGAGAGGATCGGGCAGGTCGGCTCGCTCTCTGTAAGATGGTGGAGAAAGAAATGGGAGGTACTTGTCCAAGGCCAAATTGCGAGCCACTACGACCGGCTGGTAGAATTCGTATCGAGCAGGCTTGATTATTCTGTTGGATGTGCTCATGCCAACCTGGAGGAACGAGGACGGATCACGGTGGAAAATAGGCCGAAGTCTTTGGTGTCATCGGCAAAGTTGTCTACTTTGAAGGAGATTGGATTTTCAAAATGTTTTCGATTCTTCCATGTAAGGAAAGAAGATAGGATTGTCCAGCCTTGAAAGAAAATGCTGAACCACTTGGATGCTTCTGAGGATCGTTTACTACTGGCGATCTATACAAAGCTTGGCCGTTGGTGCATCGGATCTGCTTCCTTTGGCATCTGGAAAGGTGCAACTTCAAAAGGGGAAGTTTGGGACATGGTTTTGAAAATACAGCTGAGCCCATAGCTGAATGAACCACCAAGGACCTCTGTTTTGAATGCTATGCGGAGAATAGTTTGTGAGACATCAACTGGATATTGGTAGACCTCTCCAAGGAGCAGTTTGATGCCAAGTTGAGTGCCTTTGGCAAGTTCGTGAGCCAAGGAGAGATAATTCTTGGTTGGAGCAAGGGAAGGGCCACAGAATATGAAATGTTCCCGAGAAGTTGAGGAAAGCCGTGTTCTTTCTCTGCAGGGCCTTTAGTTTTCATGTGGCTTTGAAGATAGGCACCCAGTTCGTCGATCTGTTTGGAAGAAAGCTTGTAGGGGACCTTTGTCGACTTAAAAGCAGAGAATTTGGGTGATGTAACGTCGGACCAGTAATCATCACCACGTCTAATAGAGTTGGTGTCATGGGGCCATGACCGAACATGAAGCAGTTCAGAGCATCAGACCAGAAATAGCCGATGGTTTTTAGAAGATTTTAATGTTTCTCAAGGGGAGACAATGACAAATACAAGGCATCGACTATTCCCGTGGTTTCCCATTGAGATTGGTAAGTTTTGGCTACCCTGCTGTACCAAGAGACCCAATGTTCAGGAGGATTAGGCGGGCTCAAGCGGTCGCCCAAGAATTCAAATCTAGGTTTTGGCTTCTGAAGGGATTGTTTGCCTGCAAGAGATCGGATGGGCAGGACTAGATTACATGCGGGCGAGACAGAATTTGGGAGAGAAGGATGCGGCGTGAATACGAAACCTAAAAATTTGATGGTGGAATAAAGCATTAATTCGGTGTTTGCCATTAATTCTAGCACCGTGTTCGATTTGCGAGGTAAGTACCTTGACAAAGAGACCGATGTGTTGGTGTTGGACGATTCCGCCATCTAGTTTGCCGGCGGAGATGGATCTATGCAATTGGGGATCGAGGGTTCTTGTCGCTGTAAGCTCGATCTATTCGGTGAGGCAATTGGAGATCTGGGTTGGCCTTTTTTGAAGAGGGTCGCAGGCTACCGTTTGAAACTGGAAAGTGGCCGCTCAGATTTGTCTAAGTATGCGACCAGATTTGACCTTGTCAACGTTTGTGGGGAAAGCCGATGTGTTACCATCGGCTCTTTGGGCTTTGACTTGGTTGTTGTATGAGCGTAGTATGGTGAAAGCCGATACATTACTATCGGCACGGGCGTTGACCTATTTTGACTATCGGCAAAATCGAATTGGAAAAAGCAATCTTTGTTGATTCAAAAGCGATTATTTACAATGGAGCCGATTTCTTACAAAGGAAATCTGCTACTAGTACTACTACTACTAGTTCCTAATCTAGAGGCGGTGTCGCTTGTCTTCGCCGTCGTCGTATTATTTGTCATCGGCTTGCCCGGCGTCGTCTTCGCCGCTGCTGCTGAAGATGTCGGCGGGGGCCTCCTCGTCCTCGTCGTCGTCTTCGGTGTCCTCGCTGGACCCGGCGCTGAAGCGCTTCGCCGGCGGGTATTCGTCGGAGGAGGTGTCCTCCTCGCTTCCTCCTCCTCGTCGGAGGATTCGGCCGCGTCGACACGGCGTCGTCGGTGCTCTGCCTCCAGTTCCTCGTCGACAAGGCTAGGCCCTCCTCGCCGTCGGTTAGGGACTCGTCCTCGACGGGCGGCGAAGTCGATCCTCTCGTCCCACCATTGTGGGGCGAGAGCCTCTCTGCCGCCATTGGCGGAGTGCTCGGCGTCGGCTCGTCGCTCGGTGTGTTGGAAGATTGGGAGGAAAGGCGGATGATTTGGAGGAAGAAGAGGAGGCCATTGCGGAGGAAGAGGGTTTTTGGCGGAGAGGGTTTTTGGCTAATGGAGGAAGATGGGGTGCAGGCTGCTCGGATGAATTTAAATAAGGAATAGTGGGAGGTGGTTCAATGCCATAGCGGTTTCCCGAATGTGGTGCCAAAATTGTCAAATCATGCCTTTGCGGAGAAGTTGAGAAGACAGGCGTTATGATGAGGGGTGGTGTGTGATTACGCTCTGCAGCAGCGTAACCCGATAAAAAAAGGGGAAGAAAAACAACAACAGAGTGGTTTTGGAATTATTATTGACAAAACCAGGGGGGCATGTGTTATCGCCACATTTTGGCCAAAGGAGGAGATGGGCCGTAATCAAGATGGGCTTGGAGGATACATATATGCAACGTATTGCTGGATCGGCCTTGTGCGTGGATTTGGGCTAAATTGCCCGTGTATTTGTATATTATGGTAGGATACGTTTCGGTTTAAGTAAGAGATAGAGTTGTTAGGGTTATTCCAAAGATAGAAAGTCTCCGGACTATAAATATGTACCTAAGGTTATTGAGAAAGGAGGACGATCACGTTCACAACAAACACAATCTCGGCGCATCGCCACCCCTTGTTTCTAGGGTTTCTTTCGGGTAAGTGTCATGCTGCCTAGATCGCATCTTGCGGTCTAGGCAGTATCTACTTATGCGTTATTTAGTGTTACTCGTACTGAAGCCTTGTTGATGGCGAGTAATACTGTTATCATAGATTTGTTTGGGCTAGCATCGGTACCTTTTTGTTATGATTGCTTAGTTATGCTGCCTTTAGTTATCTCGCTGCCTTTGCACCTTTTTCGGGTGTAAGGGCAGCATCTTGCTTGGTCTTTATTCAGTCGATTTGATCTGTTATAGTTTTGCCTTGTTTTCCAAGGTTTAGTTTGATATCCACATAGTCAGGCCTTGCAAACGGGTTGAACGATCCAGTAGTATGTAAGGATATGGTTTGCCAATTCGAGGGGAGTGGTTTCGGGAATTGACTTTACGTCGGTTGTTAGGCCTTCTCTAGGGTTAGTTTTCTATCATCTTTTGCATCTACCAGGCTCAATTACGTGTAGGACGTTCCAATTACGTGGTGAAAACGTTAAACTGTCGTAGATCGATTTAACTTGTATTGATAAAGCAAAACCCCATGTTATCATAGATCTAAGGCAGAACCATGGGATAATCGGCTCCAGGAGCCGATTCACAGGGAAACCTGGGAGCCGGTCGCGGCTCGAATTTTACGTATGCTTGTTTTCCATGCAGGAAACAAATCGAAACAGTCCATCACCTTCCTGACCAGGTATAGGTCAGGTGGCACGCCCTTGCATCAGCCAGGACGTGTGCCGGAGTTTTGCGGGCCGTTGCCCGAGGGACCAGGGCCCACCAACAGTTCTGGGAGCCTCCCGGCTCTTCGTGTTGCTCGTCGCTGCTCGCCGGTGGGTTTTGACAGGCAACACCTTTAGACCCGATCCATGTTCGAGAGTTATGAACAAAAACTTGTCGTTTTCGTGTTTTATGGACCTTTTGATGAGTTATTGCCAACACCTTTTTTGTTCCAGGCGGATTTGCATGGCCCGTAAGACCCGTTACATGTTTGAGAGTTATGACCAAAAACTTGTCATTTTCTTGTTTTATGGTCGTTTTCATGAGTTGTTGCTCACGGTTTTGGGGTTTTAGGGAAATTTACAACAACCTTAAGACTTGATACATGTTTGAGAGTTATGACAAAAACTCGTCGTTTTCTTGTTTTCTGGCCGTTTTCATGAGCTATTGCCCACATTTTGGGGTTCCATGGCGAGTTTCATGGCCCATAAGACCTGATACATGTTTGAGATATATGACCCAAAACTCGTATTTTTCGCGTTTTATTGCCGTTTTCATGAGCTATTGCCCATAGTTTTATGGTTCCAAGGCGATTTACAGCAAACTTAAGACCTGATACATGTTTGAGAGTTTTGAACAAAAACTCGTCGTTTTCGTGATTTATGGACCTTTTGATGAGTTATTGGCAACAGTTTTTGTGTTCCTGGCGGATTTGCATGGCCTATAAGACCCGTTACATGTTTGAGAGATATGACTAAAAACTCGTAGTTTTCTCATTTTATGGCCGTTTTCATGAGCTATTGTCCAAAGTTTTATGGTCCAGGGCGATTTACAGCAACCTTTAGACCCGATCCATGTTTGAGAGTTATGAACAAAAAATTGTCGTTTTCGTGTTTTATGGACCTTTTGATGAGTTATTGCCAACAGTTTTTGTGTTCGAGGCGGATTTGCGTGGCCCGTAAGACCCGTTACATGTTTGAGAGTTATGACCAAAAACTTGTCATTTTCTTGTTTTATGGTCGTTTTCATGAGCTATTGCTCATAGTTTTGGGGTTTTAGGGAAATATACAACAACCTTAAGACCTGATACATGTTTGAGAGTTGTGACAAAAACTTCGCTTTTCTTGTTTTACGGCCGTTTCATGAGCTATTGCCCACATTTTGGGGTTCGATGGAGAGTTTCATGGCCCATCTGACCCGATACATGTTTGAGATATATGACCCAAAACTCGTAGTTTTCACTTTTTATTGCCGTTTTCATGAGCTATTACCCATTTTATGGTTCCAAGGCGATTCTGACAAACTTAAGACCCGTACATGTTTAAGAGTTATGAACAAAAACTCGTCGTTTTCGTGTTTTATGGACCTTTTGATGAGTTATTGCCAATAGTTTTTGTGTTCTGGCGGTTGCATGGCTGTAGAGTCGTTACATGTTTGAGAGATATGACTAAAAACTCGTAGTTTTCGCGTTTTATGGCCGTTTTCATGAGCTATTGTCCACAGTTTTATGGTCCAGGGCGATTTACAGCAACCTTTAGACCCGATCCATGTTTCAGAGTAATGAACAAAAACTTGTCGTTTTCGTGTTTTATGGACCTTTGATGAGTTATTGCCAATAGTTTTTGTGTTCGAGGCGGATTTGCATGGCCCGTAAGACCCGTTACATGTTTGAGGGTTATGACCAAAAACTTGTCATTTTCTTGTTTTATGGTCGTTTTCATGAGCTATTGCTCATAGTTTTGGGGCTTTAGGGAAATTTACAACAACCTTAAGACCTGATACATGTTTGAGAGTTATGACAAAAACTCGTCGTTTTCTTGTTTTCTGTCCGTTTTCATGAGCTATTGCCCACATTTTGGGGTTCCATGGCGAGTTTCATAGCCCATAAGACCCGATACATGTTTGAGATATATGACCCAAAACTCGTAGTTTTCGCGTTTTATTGCTGTTTTTATGAGCTATTACCCACAGTTTTATGGTTCCAAGGCGATTTACAGCAAACTTAAGACCTGATACATGTTTGAGAGTTATGAACAAAAACTCGTCGTTTTCGTGTTTTATGGACGTTTTGATGAGTTATTGCCAACAGTTTTTGTGTTCCTGGCGGATTTGCATGGCCTGTAAGAGCCGTTACATGTTTGAGAGATATGACTAAAACTCATAGTTTTCACGTTTTATGTCTGTTTTCATGAGCTATTGTCCACAGTTTTGTGGTCCAGGGCGATTTACAACAACCTTTAGACCCGATCCATGTTTGAGAGTTATGAACAAAAACTTGTCGTTTTCGTGTTTTATGGACCTTTTGATGAGTTATTGCCAACAGTTTTTTGTGTTCCAGCGGTTGCATGGCGTAAGACCCGTTACATGTTTGAGAGTTATGACCAAAAACTTGTCATTTTCTTGTTTTATGGTCGTTTTCATGAGTTGTTGCTCACGGTTTTGGGGTTTTAGGGAAATTTACAACAACCTTAAGACCTGATACATGTTTGAGAGTTATGACAAAAACTCGTCGTTTTCTTGTTTTTCGACGTTTTCATGAGCTATTGCCTACATTTTTGGGGTTCCGTGGCAAGTTTCGTGGCCCATAAGACCCGATACATGTTTGAGAGATATGACCCAAAACTCGTAGTTTTCGCGTTTTATTGCCGTTTTCATTAGCTATTACCCACAGTTTTATTTTTCCAAGGCGATTTACTGCAAACTTAAGACCCGATACCTGTTTGAGAGTTAAGAATAAAAACTCGTCGTTTTCGTGTTTTATGGACCTTTTGATGAGTTATTGTTATTGCCAACAGTTTTTGTGTTCCTGGCGGATTTGCATGGCCTGTAAGAGTCGTTACATGTTTGAGAGATATGACTAAAACACATAGTTTTCGCGTTTTATGGCCGTTTTCGTGAGCTATTGTCCATAGTTTTATGGTCCAGGGCGATTTACAGCAACCTTTAGACCCGACCAATGTTTGAGAGTTATGAACAAAAACTTGTCGTTTTCGTGTTTTATGGACCTTATGATAAGTTATTGCCAACACTTTTTTTGTTCCAGGCGGATTTGCCTGGCCGGTAAGACCCGTTACATGTTTGAGAGTTATGACCAAAAACATGTCATTTTCTTGTTTTATGGTCGTTTTAATGAGCTATTGCTCATAGTTTTCGGGTTTTAGGGAAATTTACAACAACCTTAAGACCTAATACAGTTTTGAGAGTTATGATAAAAACTCGTCGTTTTCTTGTTTTCTGGCCGTTTTCATGAGCTATTGCCCACATTTTTGGGGTTCCATGGCGAGTTTCATGGCCCATAAGACCTGATACATGTTTGAGATATATGACCCAAAACTCGTAGTTTTCGCGTTTTATTGCCGTTTTCATGAGCTATTGCCCATAGTTTTATGGTTCCAAGGCGATTTACAGCAAACTTAAGACCTGATACATGTTTGAGAGTTTTGAACAAAAACTCGTCGTTTTCGTGATTTATGGACCTTTTGATGAGTTATTGCCAACAGTTTTTGTGTTCCTGGCGGATTTGCATGGCCTATAAGACCCGTTACATGTTTGAGAGATATGACTAAAAACTCGTAGTTTTCTCATTTTATGGACGTTTTCATGAGCTATTGTCCAAAGTTTTATGGTCCAGGGCGATTTACAGCGACCTTTAGACACGATCCATGTTTGAGAGTTATGAACAAAAAATTGTCGTTTTCGTGTTTTATGGACCTTTTGATGAGTTATTGCCAACAGTTTTTGTGTTCCAGGCGGATTTGCATGGCCCGTAAGACCCGTTACATGTTTGAGAGTTATGACCAAAAACTTGTCATTTTCTTGTTTTATGGTCGTTTTCATGAACTATTTCTCATAGTTTTGGGGTTTTAGGGAAATTTACAACAACCTTAAGACCTGATACATGTTGAGAGTTGTGACAAAAACTCGTCGTTTTCTTGTTTTCTGGCCGTTTTCATGAGCTATTGCCCACATTTTTGGGGTTCGATGGAGAGTTTCATGGCCCATAAGACCCGATACATGTTTGAGATATATGACCCAAAACTCGTAGTTTTCACTTTTTATTGCCGTTTTCATGAGCTATTACCCACAGTTTTATGGTTCCAAGGCGATTTACAGCAAACTTAAGACCCGGTACATGTTTGAGAGTTATGAACAAAAACTCGTCGTTTTCGTGTTTTATGGACCTTTTGATGAGTTATTGCCAATAGTTTTTGTGTTCCTGGCGGATTTGCATGGCCTGTAAGAGTCGTTACATGTTTGAGAGATATGACTAAAAACTCGTAGTTTTCACGTTTTATGGCCGTTTTCATGAGCTATTGTCCACAGTTTTATGGTCCAGGGCGATTTACAACAACCTTTAGACCCGATCCATGTTTGAGATTTATGAACAAAAACTTGTCGTTTTCGTGTTTTATGGACCTTTTGATGAGTTATTGCCAACAGTTTTTGTGTTCCAGGCGGATTTGCATGGCCGGTTAGACCCGTTACATGTTTGAGAGTTATGACCAAAAACTTGTCATTTTCTTGTTTTATGGTCGTTTTCATGAGTTGTTGCTCACGGTTTTGGGGTTTTAGGGAAATTTACAACAACCTTAAGACCTGATACATGTTTGAGAGTTATGACAAAAACTCGTCGTTTTCTTGGTTTTCGACGTTTTCATGAGCTATTGCCTACATTTTTGGGGTTCCGTGGCAAGTTTCGTGGCCCATAAGACCCGACACATGTTTCAGAGATATGACCCAAAACTCGTAGTTTTCGCGTTTTATTGCCGTTTTCATGAGCTATTACCCACAGATTTATGGTTCCAAGGCGATTTACAGCAAACTTAAGACCCGATACATGTTTGAGAGTTATGAACAAATACTCATAGTTTTCGCATTTTATGGCCGTTTTCATGAGCTATTGTCCACATTTATATGGTTCCAGGGCGATTTATAGAAACCTTAAGACCCGATACATGTTTGAGAGTTATGAAAAAAACTTGTCGTTTTCGTGTTTTAGGGACCTTTTGATGAGTTATTGCCAACAGTTTTTGCGCTCCAGGCGGAGTTACATGGCCCGTAAGACCCGTTACATGTTTGATAGTTATGACCAAAAACTCGTCATTTTCTTGTTTTATGGTCGTTTTCATGAGCAATTCCCCACAATTTTGGGGTTCTAGGGAAATTTGCAACAACCTTAAGACCCGATACATGTTTGAGAGTTATGACAAAAACTCGTCGTTTTCTGGCCCTTTTCATGAGCTATTGCCCCCATTATTGGGGTTCCACGGCGAGTTTCATGGCCCATAAGACCGGATACATGTTTTAGAGATATGACCAAAACTCATAGTTTTCACATTTTATTTCTGTTTTCATGAGCTATTGCCCACAGTTTTATGGTTCCGAGGCGATTTACAGCAACTTTAAGACCCGATACATGTTTGAGAGTGATGAACAAAAACTCGTCGTTTTCGTGTTATCTGGCCGTTTTCATGAGCTATTGACCACATTTTTGGGGTTCCATCGCGAGTTTTATGGCCCATAAGACCCGGTACATGATTGAAAGATATAACCGCAAACTCGCAGTTTTCGCGTTTTATTGCCGTTTTCATGAGCTATTGCCCAATGTTTGATGGTTCCAGGGCGATTTACAACAACCTTAAGACCCGATACATGTTTGAGAGTTATGAACAAAAACTTGTCGTTTTCTTGTTTTATGGACCTTTTGATAAGTTATTGCCAACAGTTTTTGTGTTCTGGGCGGATTTGCATGGCGTGTAAGACTCGTTACATGTATGAGAGATATGACTAAAAACTCATAGTTTCCGCATTTTATGGCCGTTTTCATGAGCTATTGTCCACATTTATATGGTTCCAGGGCAATTACAGCAACCCTAAGACCCGATACATGTTTGAGAGTTATGAAAAAAATTGTCGTTTTCGTGTTTTATGGACCTTTTGATGAGTTGATGCCAACAGATTTTGCGCTCCAGGCGGAGTTGCATGGCCCGTTAAGACCTGTTACATGTTTGAGAGTTATGACCAAAAACTCGTCGTTTTCTTGTTTTATGGTCCTTTCATGAGCTATTGCCCACAGTTTTCGGGTTCTAGGAAAATTTACATCGACCTTAAGACCCGATACATGTTTCAGAGTTATGACAAAAAGTCGTCGTTTTCTTGTTTTCTGGCCGTTTTCATGAGCTATTGCCCATATTTTTGGGGTTCCATGGCGAGTTTCATGGCCCAGCAGACCGAATATATGTTTGAGACATATGACCCAAAACTCATAGTTTTTGCGTTTTATTGCCCTTTTCATGATGTATTGCCCACAGTTTTATGGTTCTGATGCGATTTACAACAACTTTAAGACCCGATACATATTTGAGAGTTATGAATAAAAACTCGACGTTTTCGTGTTTTCTGGTCGTTTTCGTGAGCTATTTCCTACAGTTTTTTGGGTCTAGGTGGATTTGCATGGCCCGTAAGACCCGTTACATGTTTGAGAGTTATGTCCAAAAACTTGTCGTTTTTTTGTTTTATGGTCCTTTTCATGAGCTATTGCCCACAGTTTTGGGGTTTTAAGGAAAATTAAAATGACCTTAAGACCCGATACATGTTTGAGAATTATGACAAAAACTCGTCGTTTTCTTGTTTTCTGGCCGTTTTCATGAGCTATTGCCCACATTTTTGGGGTTCCATGGCGAGTTTCATGGCCCATAAGACCGGATACATGTTTGAGACATATGACCCAAAACTCATAGTTTTCGCGTTTTATTGCCGTTTTCATGAGCTATTGCCCAGAGTTTTATGGTTCCGAGGCGATTTACAACAACTTTAAGACCCGATACATGTTTGAGAGTTATGAACAAAAACTCGCCGTTTTCGTGTTTCCTAGCCGTTTTCATGAGCTATTGCCCACATTTTTGGGGTTCCATGGCGAGTTTCATGGCCCATAAGACCCGATACATGTTTGAGAGATATGACCCCGATCTCGTTGTTTTCGTGTTTTATTGCCGTTTGCATGAACTATTGCCCAATGTTTTATGGTTCCAGGGCGATTTACAACAACCTTAAGACCCGATACATGTTTGAGAGTAATGAACAAAAACTTGTCGTTTTCGTGTTTTATGGACCTTTTGATAAGTTATTGCCAACAGTTTTTCTTTTCTGGGCGGATTTGCATGGCATGTCAGACTCGTTACATGTATGAGAGATATGACTAAAAACTCATAGTTTTCGCATTTTATGTCCGTCTTCATGAGCTATTATCCACATTTATATGGTTCCAGGGCGATTTACAGCAACCTTAAGACACGATACATGTTTGAGAGTTCTGAACAAAAACTTGTCGTTTTCGTGTTTTATGGACCTTTTGATGAGTTATTGCCAACAGTTTTTGTGTTCGAGGCGGATTTGCATGGCCCGTAAGACCCGTTACATGTTTGAGGGTTATGACCAAAAACTTGTCATTTTCTTGATTTATGGTCGTTTTCATGAGCTATTGCTCATAGTTTTGGGGTTTTAGGGAAATTTACAACAACCTTAATACCTGATACATGTTTGAGAGTTATGACAAAAACTCGTCGTTTTCTTGTTTTCTGGCCGTTTTCATGAGCTATTGCCCACATTTTTGGGGTTCCATGGCGAGTTTCATGGCCCATAAGACCCGATACATGTTTGAGATATATGACCCAAAACTCGTAGTTTTCGCGTTTTATTGCCGTTTTCATGAGCTATTACCCACAGTTTTATGGTTCCAAGGCGATTTACAGCAAACTTAAGACCCGATACATGTTTGAGAGTTATGAACAAAAACTCGTCGTTTTCGTGTTTTATGGACCTTTTGATGAGTTATTGCCAATAGTTTTTGTGTTCCAGGCGGATTTGCATGGCTGTAAGACCCTTTACATGTTTGAGAGATATGACTAAAACTCGTAGTTTTAGCGTTTTATGGCCGTTCTCATGAGCTATTATCCACAGTTTTATGCTTCCAGGGCGATTTACAGCAACCTTTAGACCCGATACATGTTTGAGAATTCTCAACAAAAACTTGTCGTTTTCGTGTTTTATGGACCTTTTGATGAGTTATTGCCAACAGTTTTTGTGTTCAAGTAAAACTCGTCTCTTTCTTGTTTTCTGGCCGTTTTCATGAGATATTGCCCACATTATTGGGGTTTCACGGCGAGTTTCATGGCCCATAAGACTGAATACATGTTTGAGAGATATGACCAAAACTCATAGTTTTCGCATTTTATTGTTATTTTCATGAGCTATTGCCAATAGTTTTATGGTTCTGAGGCGATTTACAGCATCTTTAAGACCCGATACATGTTTGAGAGTTATGAACAAAAACTCGTCGTTTTCGTGTTTTCTGGCCGTTTTCATGAGCTATTGCCCACATTTTTGGGGTTCCATGGCGAGTTTCATGGCCCATAAGACTCGATACATGTTTGAGATATTTGACCGAAAACTCATAGTTTTCGCGTTGTATTGACGTTTTCATGAGCTATTTGTCACATCCCAAGATTTTCCAAATCTTGTAATGTGAAAATAAATGAATAAAATAAAACTTTATTTGATTTTCAAGGCCAGAAGAAAATTTTTGAATCCAATTGGAAACATTCAAAACCTATTTGGATCAAATGTAATCCTAAAGGGATTTAAAAAGTTAAATAAACAATGAACTTCAAAATATTTAGACTACTATTTTGGATCTTTTAAATAAAAGGTTTTGGCTTTCAAAAGAAAAAGTGGATTTATAAATAAAGATTATTTTACAGAGCCAAATTAAACCTTCGCCAAGTATTTAAAATAAAATGGTTTGTTTTGATTAAAAATAGTAAAGGTTTATTTAAATAAAATAATAAGGAATTAATATCCAAATTTTATTTAAATAAAGGTTTTACCATTTTAATTAAAATATCAAAACTTATGAAATTATTTAAAATAAGTTTTCTAAGTATTTTATATTCTCAAATAAAACCTACTGAAGTGTTTTGGTCTTATTTTAGATTTCAAAATAAATATTTTAATAAAACAAATCCTATTTGATTTAATAATGAGGGTCTATTGTATTTAATTATTAATGGACCTAAAATAAAAGGTTATTTTGTTTTAAACAAGTTTCCAAGTATTCCTTTATTTCAAGTAAAACCTACTGATTAATTAAATCAAACCCTATTTTAGTAAATAACTAAAGGTCCATTTTATTTAATTAATGAATGGATCCTATAATGAATAAAAATATTATTTTATTTTATTTTGGGAATTGGTTTATGTTGTTAAACAGAACCAAAAACTCATTACAAGTTTGGAAGTGTTTGAATTGTTTGAATGTTTGAATAATTGTTGGAAATTTCAAAACAGAAATTGAAATTGGAAAAAGAAAAAGGTTTCAGACAGAAAAAAATAGAGCAAACGACCTGGCCCAACTATCCTAGCCCAACCTAGCCCACTCCCCTCCCCTCTCGGCGAGTGAATCGTTTCCACGAAGCAACCGCTAGGTCAGACTCGTGGACCTCGTTTCCCCTTCCTACTCTCGGCGCGGAGGACCCCACCGCCACATCCCCCTTCTTCCCCACCCGCGGACTACGCCTCCCCCTCGCCGGCCGTTGCAGGCGAATTAAACCTGACGTAATTCGCGTTAACCACGCCGTTAATCAGCCCCTTGACCAAGCAAGTTAAAGCGCCCCTCTCCCCTCTATGGTTCCCCTCCGTCGCCCCACCTCGACACGCCCCCAGGCCGCCCCAATATCTCCCCGAGCGGCTCTGTTCCGACGACACTCCGGTGCCGATTCCGGCGACTCAACACCACCCCGTGCCTCCCTGAGCACACTAGGAGACTCCCCACCTCGGCGCATGCTGTGCCTTCATTCATTGCAGGCGCCCAGGCGTCGACTACGACAAGCTCCCGAACGCCGCCGCGTTTGCCTTCTTCTCCGGCGAAGCCTACTGGTAAGAACAGACCGCCCCTTCACACCTCGATCACGCACACAGCTTTGTATTGATCCTGCGCGTCTAACCGCGTCTTCATTTTGTCTCGGTGAACCACGGCCGCCTCCCGAGCATAACGAGCCGCTGGCCAGGGAAACTTCCGAACGACGATTACCGCCACGACAGAGCGCCCCTTGATCCAAGGAGACCACGTCGAGCTTCCTCAGGCCTTTGCGAACGTGATGAGCACTTCCCCATCCTCCCTCGCTTCCTATTTCACCAGCCGTCGACCTCGCCGCCAATGATCGCTACGCCCAAGTTTGGTCAATGTGATGTTAGCCGTAGGATCTTGATCGGGCGAGCAAGATTAGATCACTTAGCCGCGAAGGGGTGCGCGTCATGTGCCGCACGATCTGATTAGATCCAATGGCTGCAACTACGCGATCCGGCCGAACCGTTACCAACGAATGACGACGCGACGCGTGGCCAGATCTGTTTTAAAACAGAATTTGAAAAAACAGATTTAAGTGCCATTTTGAAACCACTGTAACTTTTAACCTACACGTCCAAAAACTGCAAATTTGGTATCGTTGAAATCAGTAGAACAACCCTAACCAACCATGCCCCTGGTTTAGCAAATAGTATCTGTTAGAGTGTTTGTTTTTGCAAAAACTTTTGTATGCTTGTTAAGGATGTAAAAATTGTTTAAAAATGAATTTGGGGTTAAAATCTTTTGCAATTGGATTGCTTTGAACCTACTGACCATAGGAAACACTTTGTGGACTCAAAAATGTATTTGGTGAAACAAAATAATGATTCTTTGATTTAAAACCATTTCTAGTCAAATAGAAATGTGGTTTATTTATTAAAAATGATTTTGAAGGAAAACTTTTGGGAAATATTTTGTTTTAAACTCTATGACCCCAAACCCCAAGTTTTGTGGTTTGAAAACATATTTGGTGAACCCTATAGTTTAATGCCTTAGTAAAATATATATTTCTACACCACATAAAATGATACTTTGTTTTGAAAATGGTTTTGAGGTGAAATCTTTTGCAAATGACTTTGCCACTTTATAAAAATTACCATTAGGTGTTTTCAAATGTTTATGTCCCATTAGGAACCACTTTTCCAAATAAAACAATCCTTGGCATGCTTGCATGCATTATCTTGGTTCTATGATTTTATGTGATGTTTTGCTTGATTGGTAGATTGAGTTTGTGCCTTGCTTGATTGAATTGTAGTGACTTGAAGAGTGTGATTGTTGCAAGGACAAGGAATGAACCTATACTCTACCAAAAAAGGCAAGTGATGCTTCATACTTTTGTCCCATTACTTTCACTATGCATTAGTGATTTTTATATGTAAAACTTGCATGGAATTTTTGCTAAGTATAAACTTGCTATGGGAAATCCTAGTAGATGAAACCTTAGTAAAGTTTCCTAAGCTAAGACTCCTACTACTATCATGCTTAGCTTAGCTAGTAGAAAACAAGGGTGGAATATATATTCACACTATGGAAAAATTTCTAAGTCTGAGGACTTGTGTTTTTATTTAATAAAACAACTAAGTTAATGAATCACCTGGGTGGAATGGTAATTGCTTGGTGGTTTTTGGTTGAGTGGTTACACAAGGCCCATGGATATGGTTTACCTTGTGTAACACACTTGTGGATTGCCACCCAGGAACAAAGAGATTTGAGATGTCAAATGTTGAGAAGCTTCAAGTGCAACCACTTGGCATTATGGGCTCTGCCTGGATCACATAGGTTGCTAGAACTTAGCCATTTGGACAGTTGGTGGTAGTGGGATGATAGGTTGGAACGCGTCCACTTGGTCTAAGGAAAGGCTTCTGAAAGATCTTGTCTTGGTGAAACCAAGTCTTGTGGGGAAAGTGCACCACCTCTTCAGAGTGTAAAATCTAAGTACTTAGCCATGTCCCTGGTAAAGGACAATTTGAGCATCAAGACATGGAAGCAATCAAGAATCTCATCATTCAAATTTCTAAGTTAAAAACTTGTGGTTTGAACAAGGGTTGTTTGAAATCTTCAATCTTTAATTGAGAGAAGCTTTGGAAAAGATTTTGTCAAAACAAAAACTTAGTATTTTCAAAATGATAAGGAAAATCTATTTTGAGCAATGCAAACCTCAACCCCACTTAGCCAAATGCATATAGATGATAGATTCCACTATAGTACCATAGTATCACTTGCCAATACAATTCAAATGTATTGACCCTTGTGGCTGTAACTTGTAATGTTGCAGGTTTGATTGATTTTAGTGAAGATTGATTGATTAGGATTACAAAGTCTACAACCAACATGTCTGCCTGTGGCACTTTGAAGATGAAGGACCCATGACTATAGTTATTCCGCTGCAATGTAAAGTAATAGCCAAATGAGCTACTTAAGATGTAATAAAATTATGTTATTCCTGGTTATAAAATTATATTATGACCTTTGTTTCTTGATATTACATCTTAACTATGGATGCTAGATTTTGATCCAGGGACTAGCATTGTAAACACAGGGGACCCACCTTATATTGTGTAAAGGATGGAAAACTATTGCTCACATTTTTATGGTTCCAAGGCGATTTACAGCAACCTTAAGACCCGATACATGTTTGAGAGTTATGACCAATAACTCGTCGTTTTCTTGTTTTATGGTCCTTTTCATGAGCTATTGCCCACAGTTTTGGGGTTTTAGGGAAATTTACAACGACCTTAAGACCCGATACATGTTTCAGAATTATGACAAAAACTCGTCATTTTCTTGTTTTCTGGCCGTTTTCATGAGCTATTGCCCACATTTTTGGGGTTCCGTGGTGAGTTTCATGGCCCAGAAGACCGGATACATGTTTGAGAGATATGACCCAAAACTCATAGTTTTCGCGTTTTATTGCTGTTTTCATGAGCTATTGCCCATAGTTTTATGGTTCCGAGGCGATTTACAGCAACTTTAAGACCCGATACATGTTTGAGAGTTATGAACAAAAACTCGTCGTTTTCGTGTTTTCTGGCCGTTTTCATGAGCTATTGCCCACATTTTTGGGGTTCCATGGCGAGTTTCATGGCCCATAAGACTCGATACATGTTTGAGAGATTTGACCAAAAACTCGTAGTTTTCGCGTTGTATTGCCGTTTTCATGAGCTATTGCTCACAGTTTTATGGTTCCAAGGCGATTTACAGCAACCTTAAGACCCGATACATGTTTGAGAGTTATGACCAAAAACTCGTCGTTTTCTTGTTTTATGGTCCTTTTCATGAGCTATTGCCCACAGTTTTGGGGTTTTAGGGAAATTTACAACGACCTTAAGACCCGATACATGTTTGAGAATTATGACAAAAACTCGTCATTTTCTTGTTTTCTAGTCGTTATCATGAGCTATTGCCCACATTTTTGGGGTTCCATGGTGAGTTTCATGTCCCATAAGACCGGATACATGTTTGAGACATATGACCCAAAACTCATAGTTTTCGTGTTTTATTGTTGTTTTCATGAGCTATTCCCCAATGTTTTATGGTTCCAGGGCGATTTATAGCAACCTTAAGACCCTATACATGTTTGAGAGTTATGAACAAAAACTTGTCGTTTCCGTGTTTTATGGACCTTTTGATAAGTTATTGCCAACAGTTTTTGTGTTCTGGGCGGATTTGCATGGCGTGTAAGACTCGTTACATTTATGAGAGGTATGACCAAAAACTCATAGTTTTCGCATTTTATGGCCGTTTTCATGAGCTATTGTCCACATTTATATGGTTCCAGGGAGATTTACAGAAACCTTAAGACCCGATACATGTTTGAGAGTTATGAAAAAAACTTGTCGTTTTCGTGTTTTAGGGACCTTTTGATGAGTTATTGCCAACAGTTTTTGCACTCCAGGCGGAGTTGCATGGCCCGTAAGACCCGTTACATGTTTGAGAGTTATGACCAAAAACTCGTCGTTTTCTTGTTTTATGGTCGTTTTCATGAGCAATCCCCCACAGTTTTGTGGTTTTAGGGAAATTTGCAACGACCTTAAGACCCGATACATGTTTGAGAGTTATGACAAAAACTCGTCGTTTTCTGGCCCATAAGACCCGATACATGTTTGAAAGATATGACCGCAAACTCGCAGTTTTCGTGTTTTATTGCCGTTTTCATGAGCAATTGCCCAATGTTTGATGGTTCCAGGGCGATTTACAACAACCTTAAGACCCGATACATGTTTGCGAGTTATGAACAAAAACTTGTCGTTTTCTTATTTTATGGACCTTTTGATAAGTTATTGCCAACAGTTTTTGTGTTCTAGGCGGATTTGCATGGCGTGTAAGACTCGTTACATGTATGAGAGATATGACTAAAACTCATAGTTTTCGCATTTTATGGCCGTTTTCATGAGCTATTGTCCACATTTATATGGTTCCAGGGCAATTTACACCAACCTTAAGACCCGATACATGTTTGAGAGTTATGAAAAAAATTGTTGTTTTCGTGTTTTATAGACCTTTTGATGAGTTGATGCCAACAGTTTTTGCGCTCCAGGCGGAGTTGCATGGCCCGTTAAGACCCGTTACATGTTTGAGAGTTATGACCAAAAACTCGTCGTTTTCTTGTTTTATGGTCCTTTCATGAGCTATTGCCCACAGTTTTCGGGTTTTAGGGAAATTTACATCGACCTTAAGACCTGATACATGTTTCAGAGTTATGACAAAAAGTCTTCGTTTCCTTGTTTTCTAGCCCTTTTCATGAGCTATTGCCCATATTTTTGGGGTTCCATGGCGAGTTTCATGGCCCATAAGACCGGATATATGTTTGAGAGGTATGACTCAAAACTCATAGTTTTTGCGTTTTATTGCCCTTTTCATGAGCTATTGCCCATAGTATTATGGTTCTGATGCGATTTACAGCAACTTTAAGACCCGATACATATTTGAGAGTTATGAATAAAAACTCGGCGTTTTCGTGTTTTCTGGTCGTTTTCGTGAGCTATTTCCTACAGTTTTTTGGGTCTAGGTGGATTTTCATGGCCTGTAAGACCAGTTACATGTTTGAGAGTTATATCCAAAAACTCGTCGTTTTCTTGTTTTATGGTCCTTTTCATGAGCTATTGCCCACAGTTTTGGGGTTTTAGGGAAATTTACAACGACCTTAAGACCCGATACATGTTTGAGAATTATGACAAAAACTTGTCGTTTTCTTGTTTTCTGGCCGTTTTCATGAGCTATTGCCCACATTTTTGGGGTTCCATGGCGAGTTTCATGGCCCATAAGACCGGATACATGTTTGAGAGATATGACCCAAAACTCATAGTTTTCGCGTTTTATTGCCGTTTTCATGAGCTATTGCCCAGAGTTTTATGGTTCCGAGGCGATTTACAACAACTTTAAGACCCGATACATGTTTGAGAGTTATGAACAAAAACTCGTCGTTTTCGTGTTTCCTGGCCGTTTTCATGAGCTATTGCCCACATTTTTGGGGTTCCATGGCGAGTTTCATGGCCCATAAGACCCGATACATGTTTGAGAGATATGACCCCGATCTCGTAGTTTTCGCGTTTTATTGCCGTTTGCATGAACTATTGCCCAATGTTTTATGGTTCCAGGGAGATTTACAACAACCTTAAGACCCGATACATCTTTGGGAGTAATGAACAAAAACTTGACGTTTTCGTGTTTTATGGACCTTTTGATAAGTTATTGCCAACAGTTTTTCTGTTCTGGCGGATTTGCATGGCATGTCAGACTCGTTACATGTATGAGAGATATGACTAAAAACTCATAGTTTGCGCATTTTATGTCCGTCTTCATGAGTTATTATCCACATTTATATGGTTCCAGGGCGATTTACAACAACCTTAAGACACAATACATGTTTGAGAGTTATGAACAAAAACTTGTCGTTTTCGTGTTTTATGGACCTTTTGATGAGTTATTGCCAACAGTTTTTGTGTTCGAGGCGGATTTGCATGGCCCGTAAGACCCGTTACATGTTTGAGGGTAATGACCAAAAACTAGTCATTTTCTTGTTTTATGGTCGTTTTCATGAGCTATTGCTCACAGTTTTGGGGTTTAGGGAAATTTAGAACAACCTTAAGACCTGATACATGTTTGAGGGTTATGACAAAAACTCGTCTTTTTCTTGTTTTCTCGCCGTTTTCATGAGCTATTGCCCACATTTTTGGGGTTCCATGGCGAGTTTCATGGCCCATAAGACCCGATACATGTTTGAGATATATGACCCAAAACTCGTAGTTTTCGCGTTTTATTGCTGTTTTCATGATCTGTTTCCCACAGTTTTATGGTTCCACGGAGATTTACAACAACCTTAACACCCGATACATGTTTCAGAGTTATGAACAAAAACTCGTCGTTTTCGTGTTTTATGGACCTTTTGATGAGTTATTGCCAACAGATTTTGTGTTCCAAGCGGATTTGGATGGCGTGTAAGACCCGTTACATGTTTGAGAGATATGACTATAAACTCGTAGTTTTCGCGTTTTATGGCCGTTCTCATGAGCTATTGTCCATAGTTTTATGGTCTAGGGCGATTTACAACAACCTTTAGACCCAATACATGTTTGAGAGTTATGAACAAAAACTTGTCGTTCTCATGTTTTATGGACCTTTTGATGAGTTATTGCCAACAGTTTTTGTGTTCCGGGTGGATTTGCATGGCCTGAAATACCTGTTACATGTTTGACAGATATGACTAAAAACTCGTAGTTTTCTTGTTCTATGGTCGTTTTCATGAGCTATTGTCCACAATTTTATGGTTCCAGGGCGATTTACAACGACCTTAAGTTCTGATACATGTTTGAGAGTTATGAATAAAAACTTGACGTTTTCGTGTTTTCTGGCCGTTTTCATGAGCTATTGCCCACATTTTTGGGGTTGCATGGCGAGTTTCATGGCCCATAATACTCGAGGCATGTTTGAGATATATGACCCAAAACTTGTAGTTTTCGCGTTTGTTTGCCATTTTCATGAGCTATTGCCCACAGTTTTATGGTTCCAAGGCGATTTACAGCAAACTTAAGAACCGATACATGTTTGAGAGTTATGAACAAAAACTCATCGTTTTCGTGTTTTATGCACCTTTTGATGAGTTATTGCCAACAGTTTTTGTGTTCGTGGCGGATTTGCATGGCCTATAAGACCCGTTACATGTTTGAGAGATATGACTAAAAACTCGTAGTTTTCGCATTTTATGGCCGTTTTCATGAGCTATTATCCACATTTTTATGGTCCAGGGCGATTTACAGCAACCTTTAGACCCGATCCATGTTTGAGAGTTATGAACAAAAACTTGTCGTTTTCGTGTTTTATGGACCTTTTGATGAGTTATTGCCACAGTATTTGCATGGCCCTTAAGACCCGTTACATGTTTGAGAGTTATGACCAAAAACTAGTCATTTTCTTGTTTTATGGTCGTTTTCATGAGCTATTGCTCATAGTTTTGGGGTTTTAGGGAAATTTACAACAACCTGAAGACCTGATACATGTTTGAGAATTATGACAAAAACTCGTCGTTTTCTTGTTTTCTGGCCATTTTCATGAGCTATTGCCCACATTTTTGGGGTTCCATGGCGAGTTTCATGGCCCATAAGACCCGATACATGTTTGAGATATATGACCCAAACTCGTAGTTTTCGCGTTTTATTGTCGTTTTCATGAGCTATTGACCACAGTTTTATGGTTACAAGGCGATTTAAAGCAACCTTAAGACCCGATACATTTTTGAGAGTTATGAACAAAAACTCATCGTTTTCGTGTTTTATGGACCTTTTGATGAGTTATTGCCTACAGTTTTTGTGTTCCTGGCGGATTTGCATGGCCTGTAAGACCCGTTACATGTTTGAGAGATATGACTAAAAACTCGTAGTTTTCGCATTTTATGGACGTTTTCATGAGCTATTGTCCACAGTTTTTTTGGTCCAGGGCGATTTACAGCAACCTTTAGACCCGATCCATGTTTGAGAGTTATGAACAAACTTGTCGTTTTCGTGTTTTATGGACCTTTTGATGAGTTATTGCCAACAATTTTTGTGTTCCAGGCGAATTTGCATGGCCCGTAAGACCCGTTAGATGTTTGAGAGTTATGACCAAAAACTTATTATTTTCTTGTTTATGGTCGTTTTCATGAGCTATTGCTCACAGTTTTGGGGTTTTAGGGAAATTTACAACAACCTTAAGACGTGGTACATGTTTGAGAGTTATTACAAAAACTCGTCGTTTTCTTATTTTCTCGACGTTTTCATGATCTATTACCTACATTTTTCTGGTTCCGTGGCAAGTTTCGTGGCCCATAAGACCCGATACATGTTTGAGAGATATGACCCAAATCTAGTTGTTTTCACGTTTTATTGCCGTTTTCATGAGCTATTGCCCACAGTTTTATCGTTCCAGGGCGATTTACAGCAACCTTATGACCCGATACATGTTTGAGAGTTATGAACAAAACCTTGTCGTTTTCTTGTTTGATTGCCACTTTCGTGAGTTATTTCCTATAGTTTTTTGGGTCTAGGTGGCAAGTTTCGTGGCCCGTAAGACCCGTTACATGTTTGAGAGTTATGACCAAAAACTCGTCGTTTTCTTGTTTTATGGTCCTTTTCATGAGCTAGCGCCCACAGTTTTGGTGTTTTAGGGAAATTTACAACGACCTTAAGACCCGAAACATGTTTGAGAATTATGAAAAAAACTCGTCGTTTTCTTGTTTTCTGGCCGTTTTCATGAGCTACTGCCCACAATTTTGGGGTTCCATGGCGAGTTTCATGGCCCATAAGACCGGATACATGTTTGAGAGATATGACCCAAAACTCATAGTTTTCGCGTTTTATTGCCCTTTTCATGAGCTATTGCCCAGAGTTTTATGGTTTCTGGGTGATTTACAGCAACCTTAAGACCCGATACATGTTTGAGAGTTATGAACAAAAACTTGTCGTTTTCGTGTTTTCTGGACGTTTTCATGAGCTATTGCCCACATTTTTGGGGTTACATGGCGAGTTTCATGGCCCATAAAACCTGATACATGTTTGAGAGATATGACCCAAAACTCGTAGTTTTCATGTTTTATTGTCGTTTTCATGAGCTATTGCCCACAGTTTTATGGTTCGAGGGCTATTTACAGTAACCTTAAGAACCGATATATGTTTGAGCGTTATGAACAAAAACTTGTCGTTTTCGTGTTTTATGGACCTTTTGATGAGTTATTGCCAACATTTTTTGTGTTCCAAGCGGATTTGCATGACCTGTAAGACCTGTTACATGTTTGAGAGATATGACTAAAACCTTGTAATTTTCCCGTTTTATGGCCGTTTTCATGAGCTATTATCCACAGTTTTATGGTTCCTGGGCGATTTACAGCAACCTTAAGACCAGGCACATGTTTGAGAGTTATGAACAAAAACTTGTCGTTTTCGTGTTTTATGCACCTTTTGATGAGTTATTGCCAACAGTTTTTGTGCTCCAGGCGGATTTGCATGGCCCGTAAAACCCGTTACATGTTTGAGAGTTATGACCAAAAACTCGTCGTTTTCTTGTTTTATGGTCGTTTTCATGAGCTATTGCCCACAATTTTGAGGTTTTATGGAAATTTACAACGACCTTAAGAACCGATACATGTTTGAGAGTTATGAACAAAAACTCGTTCTTTTCGTGTATCTAGCTGTTTTCATGAGCTATTGCCCACATTTTTGGGGTTCCATGGCGAGTTTCATGGCCCATAAGACCCGATACATGTTTGAGAGATATGACCCAAAAACCATAGTTTTCGCGTTTTATTGCCATTTTCATGAGCTATTGCCCATAGTTTTTTGGTTCTAGGGCGATTTATACCAACCTTAAGACTCGATACATGTTTGAGAGTTTTTAACAAAAACTCGTCGTTTTTGTGTTTTATGGACCTTTTGATGAGTTATTGCCAACAGTTTTTGTGTTCCTGGCGGATTTGCATGGCCTGTAAGAGCCATTCCATGTTTAAGAGATATGACTAAAAACTCGTAGTTTTTGCGGTTTATGGCCGTTTTCATGAGCTATTGTCCACAGTTTTATGGTTTCTGGGCGATTTACAGCAACCTTAAGACCCGATACATGTTTGAGAGTTATGAACAAAAACTTGTCGTTTTCGTGTTTTCTGGACGTTTTCATGAGCTATTGCCCACATTTTTGGGGTTCCCTGGCGAGTTTCATGGCCCATAAGACCTGATACATGTTTGAGATATATGACCCAAAACTCATAGTTTTCGCGTTTTATTGCCGTTTTCATGAGCTATTGTCCATAGTTTTATGGTTCCAAGGCGATTTACAGCAAACTTAAGACCCGATACATGTTTGAGAGTTATGAACAAAAACTCGTCGTTTTCGTGTTTTATGGACCTTTTGATGAGTTATTGCCAACAGTTTTTGTGTTCCTGGCGGATTTGCATGGCCTTTAAGACCCCTTACATGTTTGAGAGGTATGACTAAAAGAGTTTTCGCGTTTTATGGCCGTTTTCCTGAGCTATTATCCATAGTTTTATGGTCCAGGGAGATTTACAGCAACCTTTAGACCCGATCCATGTTTGAGAGTTATGAACAAAAACTTGTCGTTTTCGTGCTTTTTGGACCTTTTGATGAGTTATTGCCAACAGTTTTTGTGTTCGAGGCGATTTGCATGGCGTAAGACCGTTACATGTTTGAGGGTTATGACCAAAACTTGTCATTTTCTTGTTTTATGGTCGTTTTCATGAGTTGTTGCTCACGGTTTTGGGGTTTTAGGGAAATTTACAACAACCTTAAGACCTGATACATGTTTGAGAGTTATGACAAAAACTCGTCGTTTTCTTGTTTTTTCGACGTTTTCATGAGCTATTGCCTACATTTTTGGGGTTCCGTGGCAAGTTTCGTGGCCCATAAGACCCGATACATGTTTGAGAGATATGACCCAAACCTCGTAGTTTTCGCGTTTTATTGCCGTTTTCATGAGCTATTACCCACAGTTTTATGGTTCCAAGGCGATTTACAGCAAACTTAAGACCCGGTACATGTTTGAGAGTTGAACAAAAACTCGTCGTTTTCGTGTTATATGGACCTTTTGATGAGTTATTGCCAATAGTTTTTGTGTTCCTGGCGGATTTGCATGGCCTGTAAGAGTCGTTACAGGTTTGAGAGATATGAATAAAACTCGTAGTTTTCGCGTTTTATGGCCGTTTTCATGAGCTATTGTCCACAGTTTTATGGTCCAGGGTGATTTACAGTAACCTTTAGACCCGATCCATGTTTGAGAGTTATGAACAAAAACTTGTCGTTTCCGTGTTTTATGGACCTTTGATGAGTTATTGCCAACAGTTTTTGTGTTCGAGGCGGATTTGCATGGCCCGTAAGCATGTTTGAGGGTTATGACCAAAAACTTGTCATTTTCTTGTTTTATGGTCGTTTTCATGAGCTATTGCTCATAGTTTTGGGGTTTTAGGGAAATTTACAACAACCTTAAGACCTGATACATGTTTGAGAGTTATGACAAAAACTCGTCGTTTTCTTGTTTTTCGGCGTTTTCATGAGCTATTGCCCACATTTTGGGGTTCCATGGCAAGTTTATGGCCCATAAGACCCGATACATGTTTGAGAAATATGACCCAAAACTTCGTAGTTTTCGCGTTTATTGCCATTTTCATGAGCTATTACCCAGTTTATGGTTCCAAGGCGATTTACTGCAAACTTAAGACCCGATACATGTTTGAGAGTTATGAACAAAATTAAATCGTTTTCGTGTTTTATGGACCTTTTGATGAGTTATTGCCATAGTTTTTGTTCTAGGCGGATTTGCATGGCATGTAAGAGTCGTTACATTTTTGAGAGATATGACCAGAAACTCGTCGTTTTCGCGTTTTATGGCCGTTTTCATGAGCTATTGTCCATAGTTTTATGGTCGAGGCGATTTACAACAACCTTAGACCGATCCATGTTTGAGAGTTATGAACAAAACTTGTCGTTTTCGTATTTTATGGACCTTTTGATGAGTTATTGCCAACAGTTTTTGTGTTCGAGCGGTTGCATGGCCGTAAGACCCGTTACATGTTTGAGGGTTATGACCAAAAACTTGTCATTTTCTTGTTTTTATCGTTTTCATGAGCTATTGCTCATAGTTTTGGGTTTTAGGAAATTTACAACAACCTTAAGACCTGATACATGTTTGAGAGTTATGACAAAAACTCGTCATTTTCTTGTTTTCTGGCCTTTTTCATGAGCTATTGCCCACATTTTTGGGGTTCCATGGCGAGTTTCATGGCCCATAAGACCCGATACATGTTTGAGATATATGACCCAAAACTCGTAGATTTCACGTTTTATTGTCGTTTTCATGAGCTATTACCCACAGTTTTATGGTTCCAAGGCGATTTACAGCAAACTTAAGACCCGAGTACATGTTTGAGAGTTATGAACAAAAACTCGTCGTTTTCGTGTTTTATGGACCTTTTGATGAGTTATTGCCAACAGTTTTTGTGTTCCTGGCGGTTGCATGGCTGTAAGAGCGTTACATGTTTGAGAGATATGACTAAAACTCGTAGTTTTCGCGTTTTATGGCCGTATTCATGAGCTATTGTCCACAGTTTTATGGTCGAGGCGATTTACAACCTTTAGACCCGATCCATGTTTGAGAGTTATGAACAAAAACTTGTCGTTTTGATTTTATGGACCTTTTGATGAGTTATTGCCAGTTTTTGTGTTCCTGGCGGATTTGCATGGCCCGTAAGACCCGTTACATGTTTGAGAGTTATGACCAAAAACTTGTCATTTTCTTGTTTTATGGTCGTTTTCATGAGTTGTTGCTCACGGTTTTGGGGTTTTAGGGAAATTTACAACAACCTTAAGACCTGATACATGTTTGAGAGTTATGACAAAAACTTGTCGTTTTCTTGTTTTAACGTTTTCATGAGCTATTGCCTACATTTTTGGGGTTCCGTGGCAAGTTTCGTGGCCCATAAGACCCGATACATGTTTGAGAGATATGACCCAAAACTCGTAGTTTTCGCGTTTTATTGCCGTTTTCATTAGCTATTACCCACAGTTTTATGGTTCCAAGGCGATTTGACAAACTTAAGACCCGATACATGTTTGAGAGTTATGAACAAAAACTTCGTCGTTTTCGTGTTTATGGACCTTTTGATGAGTTATTGCCACAGTTTTGTGTTCTGGCGGATTTGCATGGCATAAGAGTCGTTACATGTTTGAGAGATATGACTAAAACTCGTAGTTTTCGCGTTTTATGGCCGTTTTCATGAGCTATTGTCCAGTTTATGGTCGAGGCGATTTACAACAACCTTTAGACCGATCCATGTTTGAGAGTTATGAACAAAAACTTGTCGTTTCGTGTTTTATGGACCTTTTGATGAGTTATTGCCAACAGTTTTTGTGTTCGAGGCGGATTTGCATGGCCCGTAACACCCGTTACATGTTTGAGGGTTATGACCAAAAACTTGTCATTTTCTTGTTTTATGGTCGTTTTCATGAGCTATTGCTCATAGTTTTGGGGTTTTAGGGAAATTTACAACAACCTTAAGACCTGATACATGTTTGAGAGTTATGACAAAAACTCGTTGTTTTCTTGTTTTCTGGCCTTTTTCATGAGCTATTGCCCACATTTTTGGGGTTCCATGGCGAGTTTCATGGCCCATAAGACCCGATACATGTTTGAGATATATGACCCAAAACTCGTAGTTTTCGCGTTTTATTGCCGTTTTCATGAGCTATTACCCACAGTTTTATGGTTCCAAGGCAATTTACAGCAAACTTAAGACCCGATACATGTTTGAGAGTTATGAACAAAAACTCGTCGTTTTCGTGTTTTATGGACCTTTTGATGAGTTATTACAGTTTTTGTGTTCTGGCGGATTTGCATGGTAAGAGTCGTTACATGTTTGAGAGATATGACTAAAACTCGTAGTTTTCGCGTTTTATGGCCGTTTTCATGAGCTATTGTCCATAGTTTATGGTCAGGCGATTTACACCAACCTTTAGACCCGATCCATGTTTGAGAGTTGTGAACAAAAACTTGTCGTTTTAGTGTTTTATGGACCTTTTGATGAGTTATTACAAATAGTTTTTGTGTTCCAGGCGGATTTGCATGGCCCATAATACCCGTTACATGTTTGAGAGTTATGACCAAAAACTTGTCATTTTCTTGTTTTATGGCCGTTTTCATGAGCTATTGCTCATAGTTTTGGGGTTTTAGAAATTTACAACAACCTTAAGACCGATACATGTTTGAGAGTTATGACAAAAACTTCGTTGTTTTCTTGTTTTTCGGCCTTTTTCATGAGCTATTGCCCACATTTTTGGGGTTCCATGGCGAGTTTCATGGCCCATAAGACCCGATACATGTTTGAGATATATGACCCAAAACTCGTAGTTTTCGCGTTTTATTGCCGTTTTCATGAGCTATTACCCACAGTTTTATGGTTCCAAGGCGATTTACAGCAAACTTAAGACCCGATACATGTTTGAAACTCATCGTTTTCGTGTTTTATGGACCTTTTGATGAGTTATTGCCAACAGTTTTTGTGTTCCAGGCGGATTTGCGTGGCCCGTAAGACCCGTTACATGTTTGAGAGTTATGACCAAAAACTTGTCATTTTCTTGTTTTATGGCCGTTTTCATGAGCTATTGTCCACAGTTTTATGGTCCAGGGCGATTTATAGCAACTTTTAGACCCGATCCATGTTTGAGAGTTATGAACAAAAACTTGTCGTTTTCGTGTTTTATGGACCTTTTGATGAGTTATTGCCAACCGTTTTTGTGTTCAGTGATTTGCATGGCCCGTAACACCCGTTACATGTTTGAGAGTTATGACCAAAACTTGTCATTTTCTTGTTTTATGGTCGTTTTCATGAGTTGTTGCTCATAGTTTTGGGGTTTTAGGAAATTTACAACAATCTTAAGACCCGATACATGTTTGAGAGTTATGACAAAAACTCGTCGTTTTCTTGTTTTTTCGACGTTTTCATGAGCTATTGCCTACATTTTTGGGGTTCCATGGCAAGTTTCGTGGCCCATAAGACCCGATACATGTTTGAGAGATATGACCCAAAACTCGTAGTTTTCGCGTTTTATTGCCGTTTTCATGAGCTATTACCCACAGTTTTATGGTTCCAAGGCGATTTACAGCAAAAACTTAAGACCCGATACATGTTTGAGAGTTATGAACAAAAACTCGTCGTTTTCGTGTTTTATGGACCTTTTGATGAGTTATTGCCAACAGTTTTTGTGTTCCTGGCGGATTTGCATGGCATGTAAGAGTCGTTACATGTTTGAGATATATGACTAAAAACTCGTAGTTTTCGCGTTTTATGGCCGTTTTCATGAGCTATTGTCCACAGTTTTATGGTCTAGGGCGATTTACAGCAACCTTTAGACCCGATCCATGTTTGAGAGTTATGAACAAAAACTTGTCGTTTTCGTGTTTTATGGACCTTTTGATGAGTTATTGCCAACAGTTTTTGTGTTCGAGGCGGATTTGCATGGCCCGTAAGACCCGTTACATGTTTGAGAGTTATGACCAAAAACTTGTCATTTTCTTGTTTTATGGTCGTTTTCATGAGTTGTTGCTCACGGTTTTGGGGTTTTAGGGAAATTTACAACAACCTTAAGACCTGATACATGTTTGAGAGTTATGACAAAAACTCGTCGTTTTCTTGTTTTTTCGACGTTTTCATGAGCTATTGCCTACATTTTTGGGGTTCCGTGGCAAGTTTCGTGGCCCATAAGACCCGATACATGTTTGAGAGATATGACCCAAACCTCGTAGTTTTCGCGTTTTATTGCCGTTTTCATGAGCTATTACCCACAGTTTTATGGTTCCAAGGCGATTTACAACAAACTTAAGACCCGATACATGTTTGAGAGTTATGAACAAAAACTCGTCGTTTTCGTGTTTTATGGACCTTTTGATGAGTTATTGCCAACAGTTTTTGTGTTCCTGGCGGATTTGCATGGCATGTAAGAGTCGTTACATGTTTGAGAGATATGACTAAAACTCGTAGTTTTCGCGTTTTATGGCCGTATTCATGAGCTATTGTCCAAGTTTTTATGGTCGGGCGATTTACGGCAACCTTTAGACCCGATCCATGTTTGAGAGTTATGAACAAAATCTTGTCGTTTTCGTGTTTTATGGACCTTTGATGAGTTATTGCCACAGTTTTTGTGTTCGAGCGGTTGCATGGCCGTAACACCGTTACATGTTTGAGGGTTATGACCAAAAACTTGTCATTTTCTTGTTTTATGGTCGTTTTCATGAGCTATTGCTCATAGTTTTGGGTTTAGGAAATTTACAACAACCTTAAGACTGATACATGTTTGAGAGTTATGACAAAAACTTCGTTGTTTTCTTGTTTTCTAGCCGTTTTCATGAGCTATTGCCCACATTTTTGGGGTTCGATGGAGAGTTTCATGGCCCATAAGACCCGATACATGTTTAAGATATATGACCCAAAACTCGTAGTTTTCACGTTTTATTGCCGTTTACATGAGCTATTACCCACAGTTATATGGTACCAAGGCGATTTACAGCAAACTTAAGACCCGATACATGTTTGAGAGTTATGAACAAAAACTCGTCGTTTTCATGTTTTATGGACCTTTTGATGAGTTATTGCCAACAGTTTTTGTGTTCCTGGCGGATTTGCATGGCCTGTAAGAGTCGTTACATGTTTGAGAGATATGACTAAAAATTCGTAGTTTTCGCGTTTTATGGCCGTTTTCATGAGCTATTGTCCACAGTTTTATGGTCGAGGGCGATTTATAGCAACCATTAGACCCGATCCATGTTTGAGAGTTATGAACAAAAACTTGTCGTTTTTGTTTTATGGACCTTTTGATGAGTTATTGCCAACAGTTTTGTGTTCGAGGATTTGCATGGCCGTAAGACCGTTACATGTTTGAGAGTTATGACCAAAAACTTGTCATTTTCTTGTTTTATGGTCGTTTTCATGAGTTGTTGCTCACGGTTTTGGGGTTTTAGGAAATTTACAACAACCTTAAGACTGATACATGTTTGAGAGTTATGACAAAAACTTCGTCGTTTTCTTGTTTTTCGACGTTTTCATGAGCTATTACCTACATTTTGGGGTTCGTGGCAAGTTCGTGGCCCATAAGACCCGATACATGTTTGAGAGATATGACCCAAAACTTCGTAGTTTTCGCGTTTATTGCCATTTTCATGAGCTATTGTCCCGCAGTTTTATGGTCCAAGGCGATTTACAACAACCTTTAGACCCGATACATGTTTGAGAGTTATGAACAAAACTTGTCGTTTTCGTGTTTATGGACCTTTTGATGAGTTATTGCCAGCTTTTTGTGTTCTGGCGGTTGCATGGCTGTAACACCGTTACATGTTTGAGGTTATGACCAAAACTTGTCATTTTCTTGTTTATGGCCATTTTCATGAGTTGTTGCTCACGGTTTTGGGGTTTAGGGAAATTTACAACAACCTTAAGACCGATACATGTTTGAGAGTTATGACAAAACTTCGTCGTTTCTTGTTTTTGGCGTTTTCATGAGCTATTGCCTACATTTTTGGGGTTCCGTGGCAAGTTTCATGGTCCATAAGACCCGATACATGTTTGAGATATGACCCAAACCTCGTAGTTTTCGTTTTATTGCCGTTTTCATGAGCTATTACCCACAGTTTTATGGTTCCAAGGCGATTTACAGCAAACTTAAGACCCGATACATGTTTGAGAGTTATGAACAAAAACTCGTCGTTTTCGTGTTTTATGGACCTTTTGATGAGTTATTGCCAACAGTTTTTGTGTTCCTGGCGGATTTGCATGGCATGTAAGAGTCGTTACATGTTTGAGAGATATGACTAAAAACTCGTAGTTTTCGCGTTTTATGGCCGTTTTCATGAGCTATTGTCCACAGTTTTATGGTCCAGGGCGATTTACAGCAACCTTTAGACCCGATCCATGTTTGAGAGTTATGAACAAAAACTTGTCGTTTTCGTGTTTTATGGACCTTTTGATGAGTTATTGCCAACAGTTTTTGTGTTCGAGGCGGATTTGCATGGCCCGTAACACCCGTTACATGTTTGAGGGTTATGACCAAAAACTTGTCATTTTCTTGTTTTATGGTCGTTTTCATGAGCTATTGCTCATAGTTTTGGGGTTTTAGGGAAATTTACAACAACCTTAAGACCTGATACATGTTTGAGAGTTATAACAAAAACTCGTCGTTTTCTTGTTTTCTGGCCTTTTTCATGAGCTATTGGCCACATTTTTGGGGTTCCATGGCGAGTTTCATGGCCCATAAGACCCAATACATGTTTGAGATATATGACCCAAAACTCGTAGTTTTCGCGTTTTATTGCCGTTTTCATGATCTATTACCCACAGTTTTATGGTTCCAAGGCGATTTACAGCAAACTTAAGACCCGAGTACATGTTTGAGAGTTATGAACAAAAACTCGTCGTTTTCGTGTTTTATGGACCTTTTGATGAGTTATTGCCAACAGTTTTTGTGTTCCTGGCGGATTTGCATGGCATGTAAGAGCCGTTACATGTTTGAGAGATATGACTAAAACTAGTAGTTTTCGCGTTTTATGGCCGTATTCATGAGCTATTGCCCACAGTTTAATGGTCCAGGGCGATTTACAACAACCTTTAGACCCGATCCATGTTTGAGAGTTATGAACAAAAACTTGTCGTTTTCGTATTTTATGGACCTTTTGATGAGTTATTGCCAACAGTTTTTGTGTTCCAGGCCGATTTGCATGGCTCGTAAGACCCGTTACATGTTTGAGAGTTATGACCAAAAACTTGTCATTTTCTTGTTTTATGGTCGTTTTCATGAGTTGTTGCTCACGGTTTTGGGGTTTTAGGGAAATTTACAACAACCTTAAGACCTGATACATGTTTGAGAGTTATGACAAAAACTCGTCGTTTTCTTGTTTTTTCGACGTTTTCATGAGCTATTGCCTACATTTTTGGGGTTCCGTGGCAAGTTTCGTGGCCCATAAGACCCGATACATGTTTGAGAGATATGACCCAAAACTCGTAGTTTTCGCGTTTTATTGCCGTTTTCATGAGCTATTACCCACAGTTTTATGGTTCCAAGGCGATTTACAGCAAACTTAAGACCCGATACATGTTTGAGAGTTATGAACAAAAACTCGTCGTTTTCGTGTTTTATGGACCTTTTGATGAGTTATTGCCAACAGTTTTTGTGTTCTGGCGGTTGCATGGCATGTAAGAGTTACATGTTTGAGAGATATGACTAAAACTTCGTAGTTTTCGCGTTTTATGGCCGTTTTCATGAGCTATTGTCCACAGTTTATGGTCCGGCGATTTACAACCTTTAGACCGATCCATGTTTCAGAGTTATGAACAAAAACTTGTCGTTTTCGTGTTTTATGGACCTTTTGATGAGTTATTGCCAGTTTTTGTGTTCGAGGATTTGCATGGCGTAACACCGTTACATGTTTGAGGGTTATGAAAAAACTTGTCATTTTCTTGTTTTATGGTCGTTTTCATGAGCTATTGCTCATAGTTTTGGGGTTTTAGGAAATTTACAACAACCTTAAGACCTGATACATGTTTGAGAGTTATGACAAAACTCGTTGTTTTCTTGTTTTCGGCTTTTTCATGAGCTATGGCCCACATTTTTGGGGGTCCATGGCGAGTTTCATGGCCCATAAGACCCGATACATGTTTGAGATGTATGACCCAAAACTCGTATGTGTCGCGTTTTATTGCCGTTTTCATGAGCTAGTACCCACAGTTTTATGGTTCCAAGGCGATTTACAACAAACTTAAGACCCGATACATGTTTGAGAGTTATGAACAAAAACTCGTCGTTTTCGTGTTTTATGGACCTTTTGATGAGTTATTGCCAACAGTTTTTGTGTTCCTGGCGGATTTGCATGGCATGTAAGAGTCGTTACATGTTTTATAGATATGACTAAAAACTCATAGTTTTCGCGTTTTATGGCCGTTTTCATGAGCTATTGCCCACAGTTTTATGGTCCAGGGCGATTTACAGCAACATTTAGACCGGATCCATGTTTGAGAGTTATGAACAAAAACTTGTCGTTTTCGTGTTTTATGGACCTTTTGATGAGTTATTGCCAACAGTTTTTGTGTTCGAGGCCGATTTGCATGGCACGTAAGACCCGTTACATGTTTGAGAGTTATGACCAAAAACTTGTCATTTTCTTGTTTTATGGTCGTTTTCATGAGTTGTTGCTCACGGTTTTGGGGTTTTAGGGGAATTTACAACAACCTTAAGACCTGATACATGTTTGAGAGTTATGACAAAAACTCGTCGTTTTCTTGTTTTTTCGACGTTTTCATGAGCTATTACCTACATTTTTGGGGTTCCGTGGCAAGTTTCGTGGCCCATAAGACCCGATACATGTTTGAGAGATATGACCCAAAACTCGTAGTTTTCGCGTTTTATTGCCATTTTCATGAGCTATTGTCCATAGTTTTATGGTCCAGGGCGATTTACAACAACCTTTAGACCCGATACATGTTTGAGAGTTATGAACAAAAACTTGTCGTTTTCGTGTTTTATGGACCTTTTGATGAGTTATTGCCAACAGTTTTTGTGTTCGAGGCGGATTTGCATGGCCCGTAACACCCGTTACATGTTTGAGGGTTATGACCAAAAACTTGTCATTTTCTTGTTTTATGGCCATTTTCATGAGTTGTTGCTCACGGTTTTGGGGTTTTAGGGAAATTTACAACAACCTTAAGACCTGATACATGTTTGAGAGTTATGACAAAAACTCGTCGTTTTCTTGTTTTTTCGACGTTTTCATGAGCTATTGCCTACATTTTTGGGGTTCCGTGGCAAGTTTCGTGGCCCATAAGACCCGATACATGTTTGAGAGATATGACCCAAACCTCGTAGTTTTCGCGTTTTATTGCCGTTTTCATGAGCTATTACCCACAGTTTTATGGTTCCAAGGCGATTTACAGCAAACTTAAGACCCGATACATGTTTGAGAGTTATGAACAAAAACTCGTCGTTTTCGTGTTTTATGGACCTTTTGATGAGTTATTGCCAACAGTTTTTGTGTTCCTGGCGGATTTGCATGGCATGTAAGAGTCGTTACATGTTTGAGAGATATGACTAAAAACTCGTAGTTTTCGCGTTTTATGGCCGTTTTCATGAGCTATTGTCCACAGTTTTATGGTCCAGGGCGATTTACAGCAACCTTTAGACCCGATCCATGTTTGAGAGTTATGAACAAAAACTTGTCGTTTTCGTGTTTTATGGACCTTTTGATGAGTTATTGCCAACAGTTTTTGTGTTCGAGGCGGATTTGCATGGCCCGTAACACCCGTTACATGTTTGAGGGTTATGACCAAAAACTTGTCATTTTCTTGTTTTATGGTCGTTTTCATGAGCTATTGCTCATATTTTTGGGGTTTTAGGGAAATTTACAACAACCTTAAGACCTGATACATGTTTGAGAGTAATGACAAAAATTCATCGTTTTCTTGTTTTCTAGCCGTTTTCATGAGCTATTGCCCATTTTGGGGTTCCATGGCGAGTTTCATGGCCCATAAGACCTAATACATGTTTGAGATATATGACCCAAAACTTCGTAGTTTTCGCGTTTTATTGCCGTTTTCATGATCTATTACCCACAGTTTATGGTTCCAAGGCGATTTACAAACTTAAGACCCGATACATGTTTGAGAGTTATGAACAAAAACTCGTCGTTTTGTTTATGGACCTTTTGATGAGTTATTGCCAGTTTTTTGTGTTCTGGCGGTTGCATGGCATGTAAGCCGTTACATGTTTGAGAGATATGACTAAAACTTCGTAGTTTTCGCGTTTATGGCGTATTCATGAGCTATTGTCGTGGGAATGACCACGGCAGATCTGCAATCGGCGGTAGTAGAAACGAAGGGCAAGGCCGACCATCTGCGGTGCGAGATGAGGCGGAGACTCGAGGTTTTACCAGTTCGGCCCCGGAGGTAAAGACCTACTCCTGCTAGATTGTATTATGGAGGTGTTTACAATGGGCGAACTTCGGCGGCTAGGCGGCGAGTTGCTTGGTGTATCAGGAACGTCTCTACTCACCCCTTAGGAGGTTTATATAGGCTTACCTCCCCTAGGGTTTACATATCTCAACCGATTCGGTTACAACTTTGTCAATCGTTTAACTTTCGACCAGGCCTATCTACTCGCTGGGCCTTCGACCTCGATGCTGGTACCTGATGGGCCTTGATCCACTCGCCGTTCTGCAGGCCCACTCGCCGACCTTTGGGCGGTCGGAAGCGTCCCGGAGATACCCGGTGGCATATCCCCATCAGTAGTCCCCGAGGCCGTCGTTGATTAGGCGCAGGTGGCTGCTGGCAGTCGGAGTATACGGCTCCAAGTTGGCATCCAGTCGAATCGTCGGCGGGCTCCTGTACAAAGGAAAAAATCCGGCGAACCAAGTCGCGTTTTGAGTGTACCGAACCAACGGGTCGCGGCCTCGGCGAATAGCTCAGCGAGCCGAGTGGCGTGGAGGCGGACCGTCGGCGTGGTCAAACTAGCCGTTAAGGTAACCGCGGTAACTTTCGGCGTAATCATCGGCGCGTAACGCCCCCTAATTTGGCGGGCAGCTTTATATAAGGGAATGGTTGGCCATCGGAAAGCCAACCGCCCACCATTTCTTCCGAGTACGCATCTTTCGCCCGTTGATCTCGACCGCAACCCTCCGACCTCGGGCAAATCCTCGCCATGGCCCTCCACGAACCTTGGGTAGATCCAAGTGCACCAGGCCAGCGGCTTCGCCGAGGCCGGAATCCTGCGGGCTGTTGGCGAATCCCGCGGCCGGAGAACGATCGAACCAGCGAGAGAGTTCATCTGCTTCACTAGTCACCTCGGCGGGGTTTAGGGTTTCCCACTTCTCTGTTCTTCCGGCCTGCGCCTACGAGATCCAGCCTCGGATCTGGGTCCCCATAGTATCGGCAGCTCGCCATCTTTGTGGCGTTCTGCGAGTGCTACTAGCTGGCCCTATTTTCCCTGTGGCAAGATCTGTTCCATGGACGGATCAGCCAGCGAGGCGGCGGCGACCAATGCTAGCCGCGGGCGGCTTAACCTTCGCTGAAATCCAAAGCCTCCTTCTTCGACTTGATCTTGCCGGCCAAAGCAGCGGCTGAAAAAGTCTTGGTTTTACGTGACCGGCGACCCGGAAGACGGCGGCGATCCCACGATACTCGGCGACCGCTCCGAGCAGCGCAATCTCCGGTCGCCAAGCTACCCGACGACCAGCGGATGGTCGTTGACAGATGCTCCGTGCCATTCGCGGTCAAGAAGAAGGGCTCAGACGGTGAACCTGTACAACCGCGGCTTGGCGGCGTCTTGTTCCACTCGCCTAACGCGAGCATTATATGTACCAAGACACGGGCGAAGACTCGTGAAGGCTTGCCTCGCCAGTGGAAGCTGGAGGACTACCTCTGGCGAAGAGGATCACCAGCGGCATACGGATGCGCAGGCGGGCTCCTCCATACACCACGGCGTCCGGCTCAACGGTAATAATCTGATCCCATTCGCAGCAGCATATGCGATCGTGTAATTCTAACTTTCTTCCATGTTTAACGCGGTTATTTCAAGTGGTGGAAGGGTGGCTCCCACCCGCCGATGACGAGTTGGCCATCCGCCCAGGACAAGCGAAGTCGCCTCCCGCCGAAGGCAATGAGGGGCAACGAGGCGAATCCGAAGAAGATCGCCCCGATCCGAAGACCCGTGGGCAGCGTCAACGCGAGCTCGGCGAGCAAGAGCCTCGGCGTCATGATGACGAAGAACTCCGGAGACCACCTCGCTCCGTCAAGCCACTCCCGCAAAGAAGAAGAAGGAGAAAGGAGCGAGGGCCCCCCTGAGGAGGAGGACGAAGCCGCCGAGGATGGTCTCACCGCCGCGCTCGGCAAGCGGCTCCGATGCCCATAGCTCGGCCGACGACGGGGTGGCTCCGGCAACAGCCGCGCTGGATGCGCCATCCATGGAGGCGCCGCTGGCTTCACTACCTCCGCCCGCCGCGCGGTCTCCGGGCTAGGGGCGGCTCCGGCCGAGGCGGCTTCGCCTCGCAAGGAGGTCCCGAGCGTGGCGGTTTCGCCTCGCAATGAGGCTCCTAGCATGGCGGTCTCGCCTCGCAAGGAGGCTCCGGCCGCGGCAGCTCCACTTCACGAGGGGGCCTCCGTCGAAGGTGTTCCGGAGGCACCAACCGCTACCTCAACGTCAAAGAAGCCCTCCGTATCTTGGGCCCCTGGCGTCCTGGAACTGGGGCTTAGTCGCCGACTGGGCCCTGAGCTGGAGAAACCGGCCGGCCTCCGTACTGGGCTGCGCTACATTCCAGTCGCCAAGTAAGTGCACTCGGCCTTCATCTTCCTCTCTTAGTATTTAAATTGTTTTGACTGAGTTGTCTCGATACATAGGACCGGAGTGAAGAAGATGGGCCACCCGACGGTGGCCAAGGTGCCCTCCGCCGCTAGCGAGGAGGACCCTTCTCGTAAGAGGAAGGCGGACGAAGTCGCCGCCGCCACGGAGGGCAGCAAGAAGGCCAAGGGCGACGACATTGTCGCCGTCTCTGATGACACAGCGACCGCTGCGGCTGGGCCCGCTGTGGAAGCAACCGCATCCACGAAGGGGGGCATTTCGTTGCCGAGGCGGAGGCGAAGCTCCCTTGGGCGGCGCGTCAATCGCTACCTTCCCCGCTTCATGACCAGGCTGGCCACGGCGGCTGCGATCTGCGAGCCCACTCGAGATCGCCGCGCCAAGATTGACCAACGTCGCGGACACACGGCGCTGCTTGCGTCAGTGGGCGCGCAGCGACAGACATGCTTGGCGCGGCCATCCGGTACCTCCGGTCCCGGATCAGGTCGGTGTTTTGCGGCCTGATTCTTTAGTTTCTGTTTTGGCGTTCGAGTCAGTCCCAAGTGCGCTTTCGCTAAATTTTAGCGGGTGGGCAGGAATTTTTCAACCGCGGTCCCGAGTGCGCTTTCGCTAAATTTTAGCGGGTGGGCGCTTAGGAATTTTTTTCAACCGGTCCCCGAGTGCACTCGCTAAATTTTAGCGGGTAGGCACTTAGGAATTTTCAACCGCCGGTCCCAGTGCGCTTTTCGCTAAATTTTAGCGGGTGGGAACTTAAGAATTTTCATGTGTGCTGACTTTGAAGATGTCTGTGGTCTGCATTGAGTCGGCGATTGGCTGACGGCGTCTTGAGAGGAAGGCTGCTCTCCGAGAAGCGAACAAGGAACTTCAGGTTGTGGCTGCGCGGAGGTGGCTCGCCAAGGGCTTGTCCTATTTGGAGAGCTGGGCGTGCGATCTGCATTGGGCACCGCCGAGCGAAAGATCGCCGACCTCGACGCGAGCTTAAGGAGGCGAAAAGAAGCGAGTTCGTGACAGGCGGCGAAGGCTGCCGTTGTGGCGCGGAGGATGATCGAAGCGTCGAAGCCATCATTGTTGGGCTTGAGCGACCATACATCGCTTCAAGGTTTCATCACGGGCTCGCCGCCCTTTGCTTGGTGAGTCGTCTTCCTTGCCTTCTGATTGTCTTGTTTGTGGTTTCCATTGTACTCACGTTGTCTCCTTCGCAGGCCGTATGATTGGTAGTCATGAAGCGAGTTCTCTTGATGCGAGGAATGCGTGAGCATGCTTTCGTCGACTTCGGCGGCGCTGTCGGCGACTTGCATCCGCCTACCTTCAAGAGATGTCGCCCACGGAGGTTATTCCCAATGACCTCATTGAGGTGTGGGAGTACTTGGAGAAGGCGCCCGTCGTGGAGTTCATGACGCGGTCGGCTTTTCGACGTGGGCGTCGGCGGCTCTGAGCAGGACTCGCCCACTTCCCGAAGATTTCGACCTCGACGACGTGGCAGTGGTTATCCTTCATCGTCTGGCGCGTGGATCTCAAGTTCTTAAGCTGCGAGGCGTGCTGCCGTACTCGGAGCGTGTTTGGGCGATGGGCGACCTTCTTCCGTACCAGGAAACGGTCGTCGCGCCGAACGACGCCGAACCGCCGCATCGCGACTTCAAGGTCGAGCAGCCCTTCCGCGCGGCGATGGCGGGCCAGCTGACGACTTATCCATCGAACCCGTATACTGTATTCATCCGGAAGCGTCGGGACGCTGGTGCATCATCGTCGAAGCCTGCGGAGTAGTGTTAATGACAATTCTGCCGAGTAGGCATATTTTGTAATGTAAGACAATGCGCTATGCGATTGAATGGAACGCTGTGTTCATTTTGTTATTTGTTTGCGTGTTTTGGATTGATTTTGGGTGAGTCCCCGAGCGCGTCCGCCCTTTTGCGGGTTTCACCTTAAATATGATGTTTTGTTGTTTATCATGTGTGTTGTTGGTTGAGTCGACTTCGCTCGGAGAGCATCGCAAGGCGACTCCTCGAGTGCTCTGTGCTTTACCGTTTTCCCGTCTGTGACGGTGCGGGTGGCCGAGTCCCCGGCGTGGTACTTGGTAGTTCAAGGCGCGACTCGAGGTGGTTGAGGACTGGCGTTTGTGTTAGCGTCGCTCTGCCTGGCCGGTGGGTCGATCGCGTGGCGAGTCCTGGCACGCTCTTACTTGGCGTTTTCCTGTCTGATCGAGATGAACTGGTATCCAGCGGCGTGGTACTTAGCCGTTCGGTCGCTCTGCCGAGGATGCGGAGGACCAGGTCGCTGTGAAGCGAGGACAGATGTCTTGGTTCGTAAAACCAGTCGAGCTAGGCGACTCGATGGGGCTCGGATTGGCGTTTTTTATGGACGATGCAAGACCTGAAATGACTCAGTGCTCTTACATCGCACTACTTGGCGTGCCGGCATTGTACCAAGGGTTGACTTCGTATTTTAGCATGACGTTAATTACGAAAGTCTGAGTGGCACAAGGAATGGAGAGTAGGCAATTTTTGCGGTAACCGTTTCTTTTATTCATAGCGATCGGAGAGTACATGTGGGGTTCTAGGTATAGAACTTCCGAGATTTACATTCCACGGCCGCTGACGTCGAGTTCACCGTCGCGGACGTCGATGAGGTAGTAGGCGTCGTTGCACTGCGCCCGATAGCGAGCAGGCCTTCCATGGAGGAGAGCTTGTGCATGCCCTTCTTGTCCTGGATGAGGCGTACCAAGTCGCCTTCTGGAAGGTGCGGGTTTTCACCCGTCGGCTGTGGTAGCGACGGCCGCTGGCGATAGATAGCGGTGCGCGATCGGGCGAGGTCGCGCGCTTCGTCAAGTTGGTCGAGCCCATCTTGGCGGGCCAGTTCGTTTGCGGCCTCCGTATAGTGGACGATCCGCGGCGAGTCGTGTTCGAGGTCGGTTGGCATGACGGCTTCCGCGCCGTAGACCATGAAGAAGGGGGTGAATCCCGTCGACCTGTTGACCGAGGTGCGAATTCCCCAGATGACGGAGGGAAGCTCTTCGACCCAGCACCGGTGTGCGCTCGAGTGGTACTTTGAGAGTCGCGGCCGTGGAGGATGCTGGTTGGCTCGTTCCGCTGGCCGTTGGATTCGGGTGTCTGGCGATCGCAAGGTCGAGCGGATGTGGTGCTCCTCGCAGAACTCGGCCATTGCTCCCTTAAGCGGTTTGTGCCGTTGTCGTGATGATGCTGTTGGGGAAACCGTGGCGGTATATGAGCTCGCGAGGAACTTAGTGGCAGTCTTCCGTCGCATTTCGGACTGGCTTGGCTTCTATCCACTTTGTGAATTTGTCGACGGCGACCAGCGGTGGGTGTAGCGAGGGGCCTTCTTGAAGGGGCCGACCATGTCCATGCCCCACACGGCGAATGGCGGTGATGGGTATTGTTTTGAGCGCCGAACTTGGGGCGTGCGTGCGGTTGGCGTGCCGGCACCGGCGCATCGCTGGACGATATCGGCGTCGGCGTGTGCGGTGGGCGGTAAAGCCGTGTCGCATGGCTTTGGCGACCAGGAGCGCGGCGTGGTGGCCTTGATCGCTGAGTGGATGTCGTAAGATTTTGCGTCCTTGGTTGGGTTGACGCTGGAACACGCCGGTGACGCTGCGCTTGTGTAGCTCGCCGTCTACGATGGTGTAGGACTTGCATCGGCGAACAATCATTCGAGCGCTTGTCTCGTCTGCGGGCAGGTTGCCTGTCTCCAGGTAGGCGATGTAGGGCTTGGTCCAGTCGTCTGGTTCGGTGACGAGTGCGACCAAAGTTGCCTCTGGTTGAGCGGGACTCGATGTCGATCTCCTTCGGAGGAGAGATCGGCGTGAAGATGGTGTCGAGGAACACGCCGGCGGGTGGTGCGGATCGTGCCGACCCGATGCGAGAGAGGGCGTCGGCCTCCTCGTTTTTCCTCCTGTCGATCCACTCGACCGAGTATCCGGTGAAGTGGCCGCCCACCTTGTCCACCTCTTGGCGGTATGCCGCCATGGTAGAGATCGCGTCGCAAGTGCGGCGACTTGACCCATAGCAGGTCGGAGTCTCCGTAGCATCGAGGCGATTGGCGCTCATCTCCTTTGCGGCTCGCATGCCGTGGAGTAGGGCCTCGTATTCAGCCATGTTGTTGGTGCGGGCGTGGTCGGCGGAGTATGTAGCGGAGCTTGTCGCTTTGGGTGAGGTCAGCACTATCCCGCTCTGCCGTCCGCGTTCTTGGACCCGTCAATCTGTGCTCCGATAATGGAGGTACGGCGGCTTCTCCTGCTGGGCCTCTTCCCGATCGGCGAAATCGGCGGTGCGGACTTAATCGCCTGCGTGGCTCAGATTAATGTTGTGGACGCCGATCTCGACGGCCACTTGGCGACCCGCCCGGTCGCCTCGCGATTGCGGATGATGTCTTGTAGTGGAGCGGAGAGACGACCGTGATGGGGTGCTCTCGAAGTAGTGCGGCAGCGCGCTGAGCTCAAGACCGCGTGATACCAGCTTTTGGTATGGGTATCACGGCGCGACCGGTTAGGACCTCGCTGATGTAGTATACCGCCACCGGACTGGCGCTCTTTTCCTTCCTCACGGTCGTTCGACGACCATTACAGCTGACGACGCTTTCGGACGCCGCGACGTAAACCAGCATGGGCTCCTTGTCGACGGGTGCGGCGAGTAGTGGTCTGGCGAGTAGCACCTTTTGAGGTCGCGAGCGTCGTCCGCCTCCTTGTCCCCGGAAGGTGGGATTCTTCGCATCAGGCGGTATAGGGCATCGCTTTTCGCCCAGCGGGATGAAGCGGCGAGCCGCTACCGCCCGGCCAGCCGGGCGCCGCGCAGCACTCGGGTTTGCCGAGCCGGCGATCGTGTCGATCTTCGTTGGGTTTGCCTCGATCCTCGTTTGGAGACGACGCATTCTAGTAATTGCCGGCGGGTACACGAAGGTGCACTTGCCTGGGTTGAGCTTTATCTTGTACCTCCGCGGTTGGCGAAGGTCTGCGAGGTCGGCGAGTAGGTCGCCTTGGCGGCGGATTTACGACCACGCCGTCGATGTAGACGTGGATGTTGCGGCCAATTTGGCTCGCGAGGCATTCTTGCATGCACCGCTGGTACGTTGCTCCGGCGTTCTTGAGGCGAAGGTCATGGCGGTGTAGCGAAGGCTCGAATGGCGTGATGAACGCCGTCTTCTCCTCGCCCTCGACAGCCATTTTGATCTGGTTATACCCGAGTAGGCGTCGAGGAAACACAGCGACTCGAGCCCGCGGTTGAGTCGATGATCCGATCGATCCGCTGGAGGACGAACTGCTCCTTTGGGCAGGCGCTGTTCAGGTTTGTGTAGTCGATACACATTCTCCAGGTCCCGTTTTTCTTTTCGACCAGGACTGGGTTTGCCAGCCACTTGGAGTATTTGATTGGCCGAATGAAGCCGGCAGCGAGTAGACGCTGCACTTCCTCGGCGATTGCCCGACGGCGTTCTTCGTTGAATGGCCGTAGCGACTGCTTGACTGGTCGCACTTTGGGGTCGTTAACTTGTGCTCGTGAGCTCCCTAGGGACACCAGGCATGTCGGAGGGTTTCCATGCGAAGATGTCCCTATTCTCACGAAGGAACTCGATGAGCGCGCCTTCCTATGCTGGGCTCATGCCTGTCCCGATCGTCACCGTCTGGCTGGGGTCGCCTGGGACCAGCTCGACGGTGCGGGTGTGCGTCGTGGCCTCAAAGGTTGAGGTGTTTGTGCCCTCTGAGTTGGGCTTCTTGAGTATTGTGGGGTCGTCGTTGTTGACCCCGCTCGCGTATTTGGCGAGCTCATCGGCGTGACTAGCTTCCGCCGCGATCACGGCGTCGGCGAGTTCGGCTCCTTTGGCCTCGCATTCGGCGGCCATGTCGGGGTCGCCGTTGATGGTGATGACGCCGCACGGCCCGGGGAGCTTCATCGCGTTGTACGCGTAGTGGGGTGCCGCCATGAATTTGGCGAACGCCTGGCGCCCCAGGACGCAATGGTAAGGGCTGTCGAAGGGCACCAGCTCGAAGACGATCCGCCGGTGCGGAAGTTCGCGAGTGCGAAGGTGACGGGTAGCGTGACCTTGCCGATCGGTACGCCTTCCGACCGGGACGATGCCGTGGAACGTGGTGTGGGTTGTTCGATCATCATTGCGGGAGCCGCATCGCTCAAGGTGTCGAGGTAGAGGATGTTGATGGAGCTGCCGTCCATGAGAGTCTTGGGGAGCCATGGTCGCCGACCTTGGGCTTGACCACCAGGGCGACTCGTCCTGGGTACTCGATGCGTGGCGAGTGGTCTTGCCGGCTCCAGGTGATAGGCTGCTCCGACCAGTTCAGGAACTGGGGGACGTCTGTCTGGGCCACCGCGTTGACGGCGACAGCGCGGGCGATGACCTTCTTCTCGCGCTTCGTGTTGAAGCCGGTGAAGGTGTGGAGCGAGCCGGCCACTTTGCCGAATTTTCCGCCATTTTGCGGGTCGTTGTCGGTGTCCTCCCGCGCGTGCCGTGCCTTCTCGATCTCCCTGAGGGTGTGGCAGTCGGCGGTGGTGTGCGTGGCGGGCTTTCCTTCCCTGCTGTGAAACGCACATGGTTGGTTAAGGAGGGCCGCGGGATCGAACCTTGGCTTGTTCTTGTAGTTCCCGCCGTCGCGTCGTTGCCCTCCGTCGTGGCGGTAGCTCTTGGGTCGCGTTGTGCGTGCTCAGCATTGGCGACGGTCGACTCGCCATCGTTGCGGCGCTTGCTCGTGAGGCGAAAGTGCCGGTAGCGTAGGTCTGCTCGGCGGCCGCCGTCGTTGCCGCCCGTGCGTCGTTGTCCCCCGGACTCGTCGTCGACGTCTTGATTGGGATCTTCCTCGGCGTATCGTTTGGCGATCTCGAGGAGGTCGGGATGTTGTCGAAGCGGCGGGCGTGTCGCTTGAGCTTGGCGACTAGGGGCTCGTGGCACGAGGTCTTGAAGCAATGGATGGCGGTGTCCGGGTGGATGCCGACCGCTGTACGAGCTCTTGCCACCGTTGGACCCAGCTGCGGGTCGACTCGCGGTCCCCGGACGCGCTCGTTCAGGTCCTCGATGGTGGTGGCGGGTGTAGGAGCACTCGAAGTGCACGGCGAAGGCGTCGCATTTCCTCCCGTGAGTCGAGCATCACGGGGGCGTGTTGATCCATTGCCTGCACGTCCCCTCCATCATCAGTGGGAGGTAGCGGGCGGCGAGGAGGTCAGTGTGACCCGCGATCCCCATTGCCATGAGGTATGTGTCAAGCCAGACTGCGGGGTCGTACGAGGAGTCGTATTTTTCGATCAACTTTGGTGCCTTGAAGTTTGGCGGGTACTTTTCGCCGCGGATCATTGGTCCGAAGCACTTGGGCCCTAGTCGATGGCGACCCATAGGCTCGCCATCGCGGCGAGTAGTTAGGTGTGCCGCAAGTCGCCGGCTGGCGTCGCGCCGATTCTGGTTGGCGGCGATATGAGTGCGGCGTCGATTGGCTCTCCATTGGCGGCGGCGAGGTTGGTCGCCGCCTGGGATCGTTGTGGAGAGTGCGCCGCGGGTCGTTGAGCTGCAGTGGTGGCTCGGCGGGCAATTGGTGTTTGCCGCTGGGCGGCGCTTGAGGCCGCCGCTCGGAGGAGCGCGAGTACACTCGCGCCCTGCGGTCGGCGCGCTTCTGCTGTTCCACGGCCTTCGCGAGTAGGGCCCGACGTCTTGGATCTGTAAGGCACCGCCGCGGTCGCCGTGATGCTTGTCGGCAGCGGCTCCTGCCACGAGGTTGTCCATCGGGTGGAACGATGGAAGGCCGTTCGCGTCGCTCCGTGAGGAGACGACTATCCGCGGCTGGTCCACAGGAGGGTGCGGTTGGGTGGTGGTGGGGCACCCATCGCCGTTGATCTGGCGGGCGGTTGCTTCCTCTGGTGGCGCGTTCTCGCAGATCGCTTCGGCTATGCGAGCGGGTCGTTCGTCGTCGGTTCAGCGCGCTACTGAACGGTGGGGTTCAGCGTGACCTGATCCGGCTGCTGGTGGTAGCGCGACAGTTCCTGGCATCACCTGCGAATTTTTCGGCGCTCGGCCTGCTCTTCGTCTTGCCTCCGCCAGCGGAGTTCCTCGACCTCCGTCGCCGTGGCGTTAGGAGGGATCGGTGGAGAAGGGTCCTCCGCGGATCGGTGCGGTAGCCATGTAGCCGCGGCGTGGCGGCTGGCGCCGTCGTGGAGGTCGGCGGAGTTCTCCGACCGGTGAGTCGAAGATCCGGATGGAGGGGTCTCGAAATCTCCCGCGTTGGAGACCTGGCGATGGAGCCCGCGACGCAGCGGTGATGGATCCGGCGAGTGACGGGGTCGCCGAGTCGGCGTCGTCGGTGGTCGCGTCTTCCGCGGCGCGAATTCTCGCCACGTTGCTGTGGGCGAGTCGTACTTTCGAGGCGAGGCGGTGGATCGTGCGGATCTGGCTCTCGGAGAGCCGATCGCGTGGTGGCGACTTCGCGGATGCGAGCCGAGTCCTCCGGTGATGACGTCGGTGAAGCCGACGAAGAGGCTGATCGTGCCGTGGCAGGATCACGCCAGGCGTGACGGGTCATGCCGCCGACGTAGCTGCTTGGCAAGATCTGGAGCATCTCGCCAATCGCTATCATGCGGCGGTGGCGACCGTCTCGCTGATGGGCAGATTGATCTCGCCGCAGAACACCGGCCGACCGCCAGGCCCCACGGTGGCGCCAACCGCCGTGGTATTGCGGCGATGCTATCGGGGTAGCTTACGAGGGGAGCAAGGCGGCGTGAGAATCCGGGGCGAGATTGGCACGATGTACCCAGTTCACGCCCTCGGTGGAGGATCGCTACGTCCCGCTATCAATCAAAGATATGATCATAGATTGGTTTACAATGGAGTCGCCGAGGCGGTGGGGAAGACTAGATCTAATATGACGCACTTTGGGTGCCCTTGGTTTATATATGCAGCCAGTTAGGGTTTACAAGTGCTTTGGTGGGCTTTCTATTGAGTCGCCGTCTTGGGCCTCCGATGGCGCCGATCGTTCGTCGGCAGACGCCCGATCGCCAGATCCGGCGAGTCGACCCGCCTGGCTTGGCTTCGCCGGCTCGATCCTGGCGAATCCGCTTGTGGGTATACCCGATTGGTATTCCCCATCAGTAGTCCCCGAGCGTTGTCGATTCGACGCGGGCTTGAGGCAGGGCGCGGAGAGTCTTGACGACGGGTCGTGGCGAATCGGCGACGAGCTCCTGAACATAAAAAAGAATCATGAAGCGGGAGGCAGTCGGCGTGAGCCAGTCTGTGATGAACAGTTGGCGAAGACGTATGTCGGTGAAGCCGCCAAATGGTGATGACCAGTTGGCGAAAGACGCAGGGCGTCGGTGAAGCTGCCCGTTGCGGCGAGTCCTCGAACGTGGAGCCTGCCGAGTCCCCGAGCGCGGCGAGTGGCAAGGTCGAGCGACCGGCGAGTCCTCGAACGTGGAGCCTGCCGAGTCCCCGAGCGTGTGGCGTACGCGAGGGCGAGTCCGCGGTGGCGAGTCGCCGAGAGTGTCGAGTACGCGAGGGCGAGACATGATGGCGAAGTCGACAGCGCGTTGAGCACAATGTACCGAGTCTATGGTGGCGAGTCGACGAGCGTGCTGATCTGAGGGCGAATCCACGGCGAAGTCGACGAGCGCGTTGAGCACGCGAGTGTCCGCGGCGAGTCCCCGAGCGTGTTGAAATACGTGAGGGCGAATCCACGGCGGCGAAGTCGACAGGGCGTTGAGCACGAGCGAGAGTGTCCGCGGCGCGGCGAGTCCCCGAGCGTGTTGAGTACGAGGTGAGTGTCCGGCGGAGAGTGCCCGAGCGTGTTGTCTGAGTACCGAGTCTATGGTGGCGAGTCGGAGCGTTGAGCACGCGAGGGCGAAAAATGGCGAAGTCGACGAGGAGAATCCACGTCGTGGAACCACGCATACACACTGCATGCCTAGGAGTAGTCCCCGAGGCTCGAGTTGGCTTGTAGAGGCGACTTGAGGCTCTTTAGAGATGCATATTTTGAAAATATTAGTGGTTGCTGCTGAGCTCGGCGAGTGGCGAGGTCGGGCGACCGGCGAGCACCAAGTCCCCGAAGCGTGGCGGCGAGGCCGAGCGACCGTGGCGCCGAGTCCCCGAGCGGCGAGGGCGGTCGAGCGACGGGCGAAACGCTGCGACCCCGGGAGAGTCCCAGTGTGGCGAGTCTGGCGATGATTGCGAGTCCGCGAGGAGAGTCCCGAGTGTGGCGAGTCCGCGATGATTGCGAGTCCGCGAGGAGAGTCCCGAGTGGCGAAGTCGCGATGATTGCGAGTCCGCGAGGGAGAGTCCCGTGTGGCGAGTCCGCTGGCGATGATTGCGAGTCCGCGAGGAGAGTCCCGAGTGTGGCGAGTCCGGCGATGATGCGAGTCCGCGAGGGAGTCCCGAGTGTGGCGAAGTCCGATGGCGATTGCGAGTCGCGATGATGTTGATTGCGCTGTTTTGTTAGCGAAGTCTCTCATCTTGGCGGGGCCGCGATGGCGACTCCAAAGATGGCTCTCGACTTGGCGTTTTTCCTGGACGATCCGAGGCTCGGTTTGCGAGTCCTCGTCCACAGTACTTGGCCGTGCGAGTCGCACTGTCTAAGGTTGAGGAGGACATGGTGTTGTTTGTGTAGCACTAACATTTTTCTTGGCCCGGGAGGCCAGTCGAGCAAGGCGACTCCAATGATGGCTCTCGGTTAGCGTTTTTCGTGGACGATCCGAGGCTCGGTTTGCGAGTCCTCGTCCGCACTACTTGGCCATTGCGAGTCGCTCTTTCAAAGGTTGACAAAGGCGAATAGATTTTTCCGGGGAAGAGACACCCAGTGGTGAGTCCATGCGTGGCATGCGACCCTCTCTGGCGACTCGGACGATGAAGGTCCTTAGTAAGCCGGCGACGCATTTGACGTAGCCGGAAGGAGTCGACGCTGGCGACACGGGTCGACGGCGGACGGAGGTCGCGCTATGGCGATGTCGGCGGCGGACACGGGTCGGCGCGGCGGGACGGAGGTCGCGCTATGGCGATGTCGGCAGCGGACACGGGTCGACGCGGACGGAGGTCGCCTTATGGCGATGTCGACGCAGCGGAGGTCGGGTCGACGCGGACGGAGGTCGCTATGCGATGTCGACGCTGGCGGACAGGGGTCGACGCGGGCGGAGGTCGCGCTATGGCGATGTCGGCGCAGGCGAATCCGCACGGCGAGTCCCGAGCCGAGCGAGTCCGCGTTTACGCGTGTCCACATCTAGGTGAGTTTTGGAGCATGGCGAGTCCCCGAGCCTGGTGACCGACAAGTCGTAGCGAGCGGAGTCGCGGATGTAGGGGCCGAATCACGATGACGTGTAAAACAAACTCCCATATAGCCGTGGATATAATATATCACCGCTTCAGCTTAATCGCCAGCTGGCGGACGTAGCCTTAAAAACTATCCGATCAAATTCTGCATTCATGGATCAATTTTCAAAACAATTTGTACATATAACGTACGTGCAAATTCGATCAAATATAATAATTAAATAGCCAAGTAAGGGGATCACGATTGACTTATCGGAAATTTATTCCGTGTAGCCGTGTAGGGTTGCCCGCGATCGCCGCCTTGTATCTGGTGAAACCGAGTCGATGTGTGGACAGAGTCGCGGCGAATGAGTAGACATGTGGATGGAATCGACCAGATTTTTGCCCGTCCGAAACGACTTCTTCATTGTCTTTAATGCACACGTAACAACATATCAAAAAAATATGGATTAGATGCTGAATAAATGACAACAATTATCGGTTTATAGAGGATTGATTCATTGGGAATCAATTTGCCGTAGTCGCAAGCCAAGCCTTCATGATTTTAGGCTTGTCAGCAATGGCAGGTCCGCCTTTATTCAGGGTACGACCGGATGGTTTCATCTAGCACAATAGATGGTCTCCGTCGAATCAATTGTCCACTCTCCATGCATACAAGAAATTCACATGCACGGGTTAAATCTAAATAGAATAATCAATAGATAAAATAGATTGAAATAAAAACTAGATGTATGGGACCGATTAGTGTACTCTCACGATCTCAGGCGCCTGTGAATTTACAGATCAAGATGTGCGCGTGTATGTGCCCGGCGGCTAAACCAAACCGATCAGCACATGGCACGCCTGGTGGAGAAAAATCTGCCGCCGCTTGATATTGATGAAGAAATCCAACATGCTGACGCGGATGATCCAGTTGATAGTGAGGGATCCCGCCCGGATTATCACCCTCCAAGCATCGCTAGCCCCACGGTGGGCGCCACTGTCGTGGGAATGACCACGGCAGATGCTGCAATCGGCAGCGAGTAGTAGAACGAAGGGCAAGGGCGGCCAGCCATCTGCGGTGCGAGATGAGGGCGGAGACTCAGGGTTTTACCCAGGTTCGGCCCCCCGGAGGGTAAAGACCTACTCCTGCTAGATTGTATTATGGAGGTGTTTACAATGGCGAACTTCGGCTAGCGGCGAGTTGCTTGGGTGTATCGAGGAACGTCTCTCTCACCTTAGGGAGGTTTATATAGGCTTACCTCCCCTAGGGTTTACATATCTCAACCGATTCGTTACAACTTTGTCAATCGTTTAACTTCGACCGGTAGGCCTATCTACTCGCTGGGCCTTGACCTCCTGCTGGTACCTGATGGGCCTTGATCCACTCGCTCTGCGAGCCCACTCGCCACCTTTGGGCGATCGGAACGTCCGCGAGATACCCCAGTAGGCATATCCCCATCAGCTATTGCCCACAGTTTTATGGTCCAGGGCGATTTACAACAACCTTTAGACCCGATCCATGTTTGAGAGTTATGAACAAAAACTTGTCGTTTTCGTATTTTATGGACCTTTTGATGAGTTATTGCCAACAGTTTTTGTGTTCCAGGCCGATTTGCATGGCCCGTAAGACCCGTTACATGTTTGAGAGTTATGACCAAAAACTTGTCATTTTCTTGTTTTATGGTCGTTTTCATGAGTTGTTGCTCACGGTTTTGGGGTTTTAGGGAAATTTACAACAACCTTAAGACCTGATACATGTTTGAGAGTTATGACAAAAACTCGTCGTTTTCTTGTTTTTTCGACGTTTTCATGAGCTATTGCCTACATTTTTGGGGTTCCGTGGCAAGTTTCGTGGCCCATAAGACCCGATACATGTTTGAGAGATATGACCCAAAACTCGTAGTTTTCGCGTTTTATTGCCGTTTTCATGAGCTATTACCCACAGTTTTATGGTTCCAAGGCGATTTACAGCAAACTTAAGACCCGATACATGTTTGAGAGTTATGAACAAAAACTCGTCGTTTTCGTGTTTTATGGACCTTTTGATGAGTTATTGCCAACAGTTTTTGTGTTCCTGGCGGATTTGCATGGCATGTAAGAGTCGTTACATGTTTGAGAGATATGACTAAAAACTCGTAGTTTTCGCGTTTTATGGCCGTTTTCATGAGCTATTGTCCACAGTTTTATGGTCCAGGGCGATTTACAGCAACCTTTAGACCGAATCCATGTTTGAGAGTTATGAACAAAAACTTGTCGTTTTCGTGTTTTATGGACCTTTTGATGAGTTATTGCCAACAGTTTTTGTGTTCGAGGCGGATTTGCATGGCCCGTAACACCCGTTACATGTTTGAGGGTTATGACCAAAAACTTGTCATTTTCTTGTTTTATGGTCGTTTTCATGAGCTATTGCTCATAGTTTTGGGGTTTTAGGGAAATTTACAACAACCTTAAGACCTGATACATGTTTGAGAGTTATGACAAAAACTCGTTGTTTTCTTGTTTTCTGGCCTTTTTCATGAGCTATTGCCCACATTTTTGGGGTTCCATGGCGAGTTTCATGGCCCATAAGACCCGATACATGTTTGAGATATATGACCCAAAACTCGTAGTTTTCGCGTTTTATTGCCGTTTTCATGAGCTATTACCCACAGTTTTATGGTTCCAAGGCGATTTACAGCAAACTTAAGACCCGAGTACATGTTTGAGAGTTATGAACAAAAACTCGTCGTTTTCGTGTTTTATGGACCTTTTGATGAGTTATTGCCAACAGTTTTTGTGTTCCTGGCGGATTTGCATGGCCTGTAAGAGCCGTTACATGTTTGAGAGATATGACTAAAACTCGTAGTTTTCGCGTTTTATGGCCGTATTCATGAGCTATTGTCCACAGTTTTATGGTCCAGGGCGATTTACAACAACCTTTAGACCCGATCCATGTTTGAGAGTTATGAACAAAAACTTGTCGTTTTCGTATTTTATGGACCTTTTGATGAGTTATTGCCACAGTTTTTGTGTTCGAGGTGGATTTGCATGGCCCGTAAGACCTGTTACATGTTTGAGAGTTATGACCAAAAACTTGTCATTTTCTTGTTTTATGGTCGTTTTCATGAGTTGTTGCTCACGGTTTTGGGGTTTTAGGGAAATTTACAACAACCTTAAGACCTGATACATGTTTGAGAGTTATGACAAAAACTCGTCGTTTTCTTGTTTTTTCGACGTTTTCATGAGCTATTACCTACATTTTTGGGGTTCCGTGGCAAGTTTCGTGGCCCATAAGACCCGATACATGTTTGAGAGATATGACCCAAAACTCGTAGTTTTCGCGTTTTATTGCCATTTTCATGAGCTATTGTCCACAGTTTTATGGTCCAGGGCGATTTACAACAACCTTTAGACCCGATCCATGTTTGAGAGTTATGAACAAAAACTTGTCGTTTTCGTGTTTTATGGACCTTTTGATGAGTTATTGCCAACAGTTTTTGTGTTCGAGGCGGATTTGCATGGCCCGTAACACCCGTTACATGTTTGAGGGTTATGACCAAAAACTTGTCATTTTCTTGTTTTATGGTCGTTTTCATGAGTTGTTGCTCACGGTTTTGGGGTTTTAGGGAAATTTACAACAACCTTAAGACCTGATACATGTTTGAGAGTTATGACAAAAACTCGTCGTTTTCTTGTTTTTCGGCTTTTCATGAGCTATTGCCTACATTTTTGGGGTTCCGTGGCAAGTTTATGGCCCATAAGACCCGATACATGTTTGAGATATGACCCAAACTCGTAGTTTTCGCGTTTATTGTCGTTTTCATGAGCTATTACCCACAGTTTATGGTTCCAAGGCGATTTACAGCAAACTTAAGACCCGATACATGTTTGAGAGTTATGAACAAAAACTCGTCGTTTTCGTGTTTTATGGACCTTTTGATGAGTTATTGCCAACAGTTTTTGTGTTCCTGGCGGATTTGCATGGCATGTAAGTCGTTACATGTTTGAGAGATATGACTAAAACTCGTAGTTTTCGCGTTTATGGCCGTTTTCATGAGCTATTGTCCACAGTTTTATGGTCTAGGGCGATTTACAGCAACCTTTAGACCCGATCCATGTTTGAGAGTTATGAACAAAAACTTGTCGTTTTCGTCTTTTATGGACCTTTTGATGAGTTATTGCCAACAGTTTTTGTGTTCGAGGCGGATTTGCATGGCCCGTAACACCCGTTACATGTTTGAGGGTTATGACCAAAACCTTGTCATTTTCTTGTTTTATGGTCGTTTTCATGAGCTATTGCTCATAGTTTTGGGGTTTTAGGGAAATTTACAACAACCTTAAGACCTGATACATGTTTGAGAGTTATAACAAAAACTCGTTTCTTGTTTTCTCGCCTTTTCATGAGCTATTGCCCACATTTTGGGGTTCCATGGCGAGTTTCATGGCCCATAAGACCCGATACATGTTTGAGATATATGACCCAAAACTCGTAGTTTTCGCGTTTTATTGCCGTTTTCATGAGCTATTACCCAGTTTATGGTTCCAAGGCGATTTGACAAACTTAAGACCCGAGTACATGTTTGAGAGTTATGAACAAAAACTTCGTCGTTTCGTGTTTTATGGACCTTTTGATGAGTTATTGCCACAGTTTTGTGTTCTGGCGGATTTGCATGGCTGTAAGAGCCGTTACATGTTTGAGAGATATGACTAAAACTCGTAGTTTTCGCGTTTTATGGCCGTATTCATGAGCTATTGTCCACAGTTTTATGGTCCAGGGCGATTTACAACAACCTTTAGACCCGATCCATGTTTGAGAGTTATGAACAAAAACTTGTCGTTTTCGTGTTTTATGGACCTTTTGATGAGTTATTGCCAACAGTTTTTGTGTTCCAGGCGGATTTGCATGGCCCGTAAGACCCGTTACATGTTTGAGAGTTATGACCAAAAACTTGTCATTTTCTTGTTTTATGGTCGTTTTCATGAGTTGTTGCTCACGGTTTTGGGGTTTTAGGGAAATTTACAACAACCTTAAGACCTGATACATGTTTGAGAGTTATGACAAAAACTCGTCGTTTTCTTGTTTTTTCGACGTTTTCATGAGCTATTGCCTACATTTTTGGGGTTCCGTGGCAAGTTTCGTGGCCCATAAGACCCGATACATGTTTGAGAGATATGACCCAAAACTCGTAGTTTTCGCGTTTTATTGCCGTTTTCATGAGCTATTACCCACAGTTTTATGGTTCCAAGGCGATTTACAGCAAACTTAAGACCCGATACATGTTTGAGAGTTATGAACAAAAACTCGTCGTTTTCGTGTTTTATGGACCTTTTGATGAGTTATTGCCAACAGTTTTTGTGTTCCTGGCGGATTTGCATGGCATGTAAGAGTCGTTACATGTTTGAGAGATATGACTAAAAACTCGTAGTTTTCGCGTTTTATGGCCGTTTTCATGAGCTATTGTCCACAGTTTTATGGTCCAGGGCGATTTACAGCAACCTTTAGACCCGATCCATGTTTGAGAGTTATGAACAAAAACTTGTCGTTTTCGTGTTTTATGGACCTTTTGATGAGTTATTGCCAACAGTTTTTGTGTTCGAGGCGGATTTGCATGGCCCGTAACACCCGTTACATGTTTGAGGTTATGACCAAAACTTGTCATTTTCTTGTTTTATGGTCGCTTTTCATGAGCTATTGCTCATAGTTTTGGGGTTTTAGGAAATTTACAACAACCTTAAGACTGATACATGTTTGAGAGTTATGACAAAAACTCGTCGTTTTCTTGTTTTTGGCCGTTTTCATGAGCTATTGCCCACATTTTTGGGGTTCCATGGCGAGTTTCATGGCCCATAAGACCCGATACATGTTTGAGAGATATGACCCAAAACTCGTAGTTTTCGCGTTTTATTGCCGTTTTCATGAGCTATTTCCCACAATTTTATGGTTCCAAGGCGATCTACAGCAAACTTAAGACCCGATACATGTTTGAGAGTTATGAACAAAAACTCGCTTTTTTCGTGTTTTATGAACCTTTTGATGAGTTATTGGCAACAGTTTTTGTGTTCTGGATTTGCATGGCATGTAAGAGCCGTTACATGTTTGAGAGATATGACTAAAACTCGTAGTTTTCGCGTTTTATGGCCGTATTCATGAGCTATTGTCCACGCTTTTATGGTCCAGGCGATTTACAACAACCTTTAGACCCGATCCATGTTTGAGAGTTATGAACAAAACTTGTCGTTTTCGTGTTTTATGGACCTTTTGATGAGTTATTGCCAGCTTTTGTGTTCTGGGCGATTTGCATGGCCGTAAGACCTTACATGTTTGAGAGTTATGACCAAAAACTTGTCATTTTCTTGTTTTATGGTCGTTTTCATGAGTTGTTGCTCACGGTTTTGGGGTTTTAGGGAAATTTACAACAACCTTAAGACCTGATACATGTTTGAGAGTTATGACAAAAACTCGTCGTTTTCTTGTTTTTTCGACGTTTTCATGAGCTATTGCCTACATTTTTGGGGTTCCGTGGCAAGTTTCGTGGCCCATAAGACCCGATACATGTTTGAGAGATATGACCCAAAACTCGTAGTTTTCGCGTTTTATTGCCGTTTTCATGAGCTATTACCCACAGTTTTATGGTTCCAAGGCGATTTACAGCAAACTTAAGACCCGATACATGTTTGAGAGTTATGAACAAAAACTCGTCGTTTTCGTGTTTTATGGACCTTTTGATGAGTTATTGCCAACAGTTTTTGTGTTCCTGGCGGATTTGCATGGCATGTAAGAGCCGTTACATGTTTGAGAGATATGACTAAAACTCGTAGTTTTCGCGTTTTATGGCCGTTTTCATGAGCTATTGTCCACAGTTTTATGGTCCAGGGCGATTTACAACAACCTTTAGACCCGATCCATGTTTGAGAGTTATGAACAAAAACTTGTCGTTTTCGTGTTTTATGGACCTTTTGATGAGTTATTGCCAACAGTTTTTGTGTTCGAGGCGGATTTGCATGGCCCGTAACACCCGTTACATGTTTGAGGGTTATGACCAAAAACTTGTCATTTTCTTGTTTTATGGTCGTTTTCATGAGTTGTTGCTCACGGTTTTGGGGTTTTAGGGAAATTTACAACAACCTTAAGACCTGATACATGTTTGAGAGTTATGACAAAAACTCGTCGTTTTCTTGTTTTTTCGACGTTTTCATGAGCTATTGCCTACATTTTTGGGGTTCCGTGGCAAGTTTCGTGGCCCATAAGACCCGATACATGTTTGAGAGATATGACCCAAACCTCGTAGTTTTCGCGTTTTATTGCCGTTTTCATGAGCTATTACCCACAGTTTTATGGTTCCAAGGCGATTTACAGCAAACTTAAGACCCGATACATGTTTGAGAGTTATGAACAAAACTTCGTCGTGTTTTATGGACCTTTTGATGAGATGAGTTATTGCCAACAGTTTTTGTGTTCCTGGCGGATTTGCATGGCATGTAAGAGTCGTTACATGTTTGAGAGATATGACTAAAAACTCGTAGTTTTCGCGTTTTATGGCCGTTTTCATGAGCTATTGTCCACAGTTTTATGGTCCAGGGCGATTTACAGCAACCTTTAGACCCGATCCATGTTTGAGAGTTATGAACAAAAACTTGTCGTTTTCGTGTTTTATGGACCTTTTGATGAGTTATTGCCAACAGTTTTTGTGTTCGAGGCGGATTTGCATGGCCCGTAACACCCGTTACATGTTTGAGGGTTATGACCAAAAACTTGTCATTTTCTTGTTTTATGGTCGTTTTCATGAGCTATTGCTCATAGTTTTGGGGTTTTAGGGAAATTTACAACAACCTTAAGACCTGATACATGTTTGAGAGTTATGACAAAAACTCGTCGTTTTCTTGTTTTCTGGCCTTTTTCATGAGCTATTGCCCACATTTTGGGGTTCCATGGCGAGTTTCATGGCCCATAAGACCCGATACATGTTTGAGATATATGACCCAAAACTCGTAGTTTTCGCGTTTTATTGCCGTTTTCATGAGCTATTACCCACGCTTTATGGTTCCAAGGCGATTTACAAAACTTAAGACCCGATACATGTTTGAGAGTTATGAACAAAAACTCGCTGCTTTCGTGTTTTATGGACCTTTTGATGAGTTATTGCCAACGTTTTGTGTTCTGGCGGATTTGCATGGCATGTAAGAGTCGTTACATGTTTGAGAGATATGACTAAAACTCGTAGTTTTCGCGTTTTATGGCCGTATTCATGAGCTATTGTCCACAGTTTTATGGTCCAGGGCGATTTACAACAACCTTTAGACCCGATCCATGTTTGAGAGTTATGAACAAAAACTTGTCGTCTTCGTGTTTTATGGACCTTTTGATGAGTTATTGCCAACAGTTTTTGTGTTCCAGGCGGATTTGCATGGCCCGTAAGACCCGTTACATGTTTGAGAGTTATGACCAAAAACTTGTCATTTTCTTGTTTTATGGTCGTTTTCATGAGTTGTTGCTCACGGTTTTGGGGTTTTAGGGAAATTTACAACAACCTTAAGACCTGATACATGTTTGAGAGTTATGACAAAAACTCGTCGTTTTCTTGTTTTTTCGACGTTTTCATGAGCTATTGCCTACATTTTTGGGGTTCCGTGTCAAGTTTCGTGGCCCATAAGACCCGATACATGTTTGAGAGATATGACCCAAAACTCATAGTTTTCGCGTTTTATTGCCGTTTTCATGAGCTATTACCCACGGTTTTATGGTTCCAAGGCGATTTACAGCAAACTTAAGACCCGATACATGTTTGAGAGTTAAGAACAAAAACTCGTCGTTTTCGTGTTTTATGGACCTTTTGATGAGTTATTGCCAACAGGTTTTGTGTTCCTGGCGGATTTGCATGGCATGTAAGAGTCATTACATGTTTGAGAGATATGACTAAAAACTCGTAGTTTTCGCGTTTTATGGCCGTTTTCATGAGCTATTGTCCACAGTTTTGTGGTCCAGGGCGATTTACAGCAACCTTTAGACCCGATCCATGTTTGAGAGTTATGAACAAAAACTTGTCGTTTTCGTGTTTTATGGACCTTTTGATGAGTTATTGCCAACAGTTTTTGTGTTCGAGGCGGATTTGCATGGCCCGTAACACCCGTTACATGTTTGAGGGTTATGACCAAAAACTTGTCATTTTCTTGTTTTATGGTCGTTTTCATGAGCTATTGCTCATAGTTTTGGGGTTTTAGGGAAATTTACAACAACCTTAAGACCTGATACATGTTTGAGAGTTATGACAAAAACTCGTTGTTTTCTTGTTTTCTGGCCTTTTTCATGAGCTATTGCCCACATTTTTGGGGTTCGATGGAGAGTTTCATGGCCCATAAGACCCGATACATGTTTAAGATATATGACCCAAAACTCGTAGTTTTCACGTTTTATTGCCGTTTTCATGAGCTATTACCCACAGTTATATGGTTCCAAGGCGATATACAACAAACTTAAGACCCGATACATGTTTGAGAGTTATGAACAAAAACTCGTCGTTTTCGTGTTTTATGGACCTTTTGATGAGTTATTGCCAACAGTTTTTGTGTTCCTGGCGGATTTGCATGGCCTGTAAGAGCCGTTACATGTTTGAGAGATATGACTAAAACTCGTAGTTTTCGCGTTTTATGGCCGTATTCATGAGCTATTGTCCACAGTTTTATGGTCCAGGGCGATTTACAACAACCTTTAGACCCGATCCATGTTTGAGAGTTATGAACAAAAACTTGTCGTTTTCGTATTTTATGGACCTTTTGATGAGTTATTGCCAACAGTTTTTGTGTTCCAGGCGGATTTGCATGGCCCGTAAGACCCGTTACATGTTTGAGAGTTATGACCAAAAACTTGTCATTTTCTTGTTTTATGGTCGTTTTCATGAGTTGTTGCTCACGGTTTTGGGGTTTTAGGGAAATTTACAACAACCTTAAGACCTGATACATGTTTGAGAGTTATGACAAAAACTCGTCGTTTTCTTGTTTTTTCGACGTTTTCATGAGCTATTGCCTACATTTTTGGGGTTCCGTGGCAAGTTTCATGGCGCATAAGACCCGATACATGTTTGAGATATATGACCCAAAACTCATAGTTTTCACTTTTTATTGCCGTTTTCATGAGCTATTACCCACAGTTTTATGGTTCCAAGGCGATTTACAGCAAACTTAAGACCCGGTACATGTTTGAGAGTTATGAACAAAAACTCGTCGTTTTCGTGTTATATGGACCTTTTGATGAGTTATTGCCAATAGTTTTTGTGTTCCTGGCGGATTTGCATGGCCTGTAAGAGTCGTTACATGTTTGAGAGATATGAATAAAACTCGTAGTTTTCGCGTTTTATGGCCGTTTTCATGAGCTATTGTCCACAGTTTTATGGTCCAGGGCGATTTACAGCAACCTTTAGACCCGATCCATGTTTGAGAGTTATGAACAAAAACTTGTCGTTTTCGTGTTTTATGGACCTTTTGATGAGTTATTGCCAACAGTTTTTGTGTTCGAGGCGGATTTGCATGGCCCGTAACACCCGTTACATGTTTGAGGGTTATGACACAAAACTTGTCATTTTCTTGTTTTATGGTCGTTTTCATGAGCTATTGCTCATAGTTTTGGGGTTTTAGGGAAATTTACAACAACCTTAAGACCTGATACATGCTTGAGAGTTATGACAAAAACTCGTTGTTTTCTTGTTTTCTGGCCTTTTTCATGAGCTATTGCCCACATTTTTGGGGTTCCATGGCGAGTTTCATGGCCCATAAGACCTAATACATGTTTGAGATATATGACCCAAAACTCGTAGTTTTCGCGTTTTATTGCCGTTTTCATGAGCTATTACCCACAGTTTTATGGTTCCAAGGCGATTTACAGCAAACTTAAGACCCGATACATGTTTGAGAGTTATGAACAAAAACTCGTCGTTTTCGTGTTTTATGGACCTTTTGATGAGTTATTGCCAACAGATTTTGTGTTCCTGGCGGATTTGCATGGCCTGTAAGAGCCGTTACATGTTTGAGAGATATGACTAAAACTCGTAGTTTTCGCGTTTTATGGCCGTATTCATGAGCTATTGTCCACAGTTTTATGGTCCAGGGCGATTTACACCAACCTTTAGACCCGATCCATGTTTGAGAGTTATGAACAAAAACTTGTCGTTTTCGTGTTTTATGGACCTTTTGATGAGTTATTGCCAACAGTTTTTGTGTTCCAGGCCGATTTGCATGGCCCGTAAGACCCGTTACATGTTTGAGAGTTATGACCAAAAACTTGTCATTTTCTTGTTTTATGGTCGTTTTCATGAGTTGTTGCTCACGGTTTTGGGGTTTTAGGAAAATTTACAACAACCTTAAGACTTGATACATGTTTGAGAGTTATGACAAAAACTCGTCGTTTTCTTATTTTTTCGACGTTTTCATGAGCTATTGCCTACATTTTTGGGGTTCCGTGGCAAGTTTCGTGGCCCATAAGACCCGATACATGTTTGAGAGATATGACCCAAAACTCGTAGTTTTCGCGTTTTATTGCCGTTTTCATGAGCTATTACCCACAGTTTTATGGTTCCAAGGCGATTTACAGCAAACTTAAGACCCGATACATGTTTGAGAGTTATGAACAAAAACTCGTCGTTTTCGTGTTTTATGGACCTTTTGATGAGTTATTGCCAGCTTTTTGTGTTCTGGCGTATTTGCATGGCATGTCACATTCGTTACATGTTTGAGAGATATGACTAAAAACTCGTAGTTTTCCCGTTTTATGGCCGTTTTCATGAGCTATTGTCCACAGTTTTATGGTCCAGGGCGATTTACAGCAACCTTTAGACCCGATCCATGTTTGAGAGTTATGAACAAAAACTTGTCGTTTTCGTGTTTTATGGACCTTTTGATGAGTTATTGCCAACAGTTTTTGTGTTCGAGGCGGATTTGCATGGCCCGTAACACCCGTTACATGTTTGAGGGTTATGACCAAAAACTTGTCATTTTCTTGTTTTATGGTCGTTTTCATGAGCTATTGCTCATAGTTTTGGGGTTTTAGGGAAATTTACAACAACCTTAAGACCTGATACATGTTTGAGAGTTATGACAAAAACTCGTCGTTTTCTTGTTTTCTGGCCTTTTTCATGAGCTATTGCCCACATTTTTGGGGTTCCATGGCGAGTTTCATGGCCCATAAGACCCGATACATGTTTGAGATATATGACCCAAAACTCGTAGTTTTCGCGTTTTATTGCCGTTTTCATGAGCTATTACCCACAGTTTTATGGTTCCAAGGCGATTTACAGCAAACTTAAGACCCGATACATGTTTGAGAGTTATGAACAAAACTTCGCTGCTTTCGTGTTTTATGGACCTTTTGATGAGTTATTGCCAACAGTTTTTGTGTTCCTGGCGGATTTGCATGGCCTGTAAGAGCCGTTACATGTTTGAGAGATATGACTAAAACTCGTAGTTTTCGCGTTTTATGGCCGTATTCATGAGCTATTGTCCACAGTTTTATGGTCCAGGGCGATTTACAGCAACCTTTAGACCCGATCCATGTTTGAGAGTTATGAACAAAAACTTGTCGTTTTCGTGTTTTATGGACCTTTTGATGAGTTATTGCCAACAGTTTTTGTGTTCCAGGCGGATTTGCATGGCCCGTAAGACCCGTTACATGTTTGAGAGTTATGACCAAAAACTTGTCATTTTCTTGTTTTATGGTCGTTTTCATGAGTTGTTGCTCACGGTTTTGGGGTTTTAGGGAAATTTACAACAACCTTAAGACCTGATACATGTTTGAGAGTTATGACAAAAACTCGTCGTTTTCTTGTTTTTTCGACGTTTTCATGAGCTATTGCCTACATTTTTGGGGTTCCGTGGCAAGTTTCGTGGCCCATAAGACCCGATACATGTTTGAGAGATATGACCCAAAACTCGTAGTTTTCGCTTTTATTGCCGCTTTTCATGAGCTATTACCCAGTTTTATGGTTCCAAGCGATTTACAAAGAAACTTAAGACCCGATACATGTTTGAGAGTTATGAACAAAAACTCGCTGCGTGTTTTATGGACCTTTTGATGAGTTATTGCCAACAGTTTTTGTGTTCTGGCGGATTTGCATGGCATGTAAGAGTCGTTACATGTTTGAGAGATATGACTAAAACTTCGTAGTTTTCGCTTTTATGGCCGCTTTTCATGAGCTATTGTTCACAGTTTTATGGTCCAGGGCGATTTACAGCAACCTTTAGACCCGATCCATGTTTGAGAGTTATGAACAAAAACTTGTCGTTTTCGTGTTTTATGGACCTTTTGATGAGTTATTGCCAACAGTTTTTGTGTTCGAGGCGGATTTGCATGGCCCGTAACACCCGTTACATGTTTGAGGGTTATGACCAAAAACTTGTCATTTTCTTGTTTTATGGTCGTTTTCATGAGCTATTGCTCATAGTTTTGGGGTTTTAGGGAAATTTACAACAACCTTAAGACCTGATACATGTTTGAGAGTTATGACAAAAACTCGTCGTTTTCTTGTTTTTTCGACGTTTTCATGAGCTATTGCCTACATTTTTGGGGTTCCGTGGCAAGTTTCGTGGCCCATAAGACCCGATACATGTTTGAGAGATATGACCCAAAACTCGTAGTTTTCGCGTTTTATTGCCGTTTTCATGAGCTATTACCCACAGTTTTATGGTTCCAAGGCGATTTACAGCAAACTTAAGACTCGACACATGTTTGAGAGTTATGAACAAAAAATCGTTGTTTTCGTGTTATGGACCTTTTGATGAGTTATTGCCAGTTTTTGTGTTCTGGCGGATTTGCATGGCATGTAAGAGTCGTTACATGTTTGAGAGATATGACTAAAATAGTTTCCGCTTTTATGGCCGTTTTCATGAGCTATTGTCCACAGTTTTATGGTCCAGGGCGATTTACAGCAACCTTTAGACCCGATCCATGTTTGAGAGTTATGAACAAAAACTTGTCGTTTTCGTGTTTTATGGACCTTTTGATGAGTTATTGCCAGCTTTTTGTGTTCGAGCGGATTTGCATGGCCCGTAAGACCCGTTACATGTTTGAGAGTTATGACCAAAACTTGTCATTTTCTTGTTTTATGGTCGTTTTCATGAGTTGTTGCTCATAGTTTTGGGGTTTTAGGGAAATTTACAACAACCTTAAGACCTGATACATGTTTGAGAGTTATGAAAAAAACTCGTTGTTTTCTTGTTTTCTGGCCTTTTTCATGAGCTATTGCCCACATTTTTGGGGTTCCATGACGAGTTTCGTGGCCCATAAGACCCGATACATGTTTGAGATATATGACCCAAAACTCGTAGTTTTCGCGTTTCATTGCCGTTTTCATGAGCTATTACCCACAGTTTTATGGTTCCAAGGCGATTTACATCAACCTTTAGACCCGATCCATGTTTGAGAGTTATGAACAAAAACTTGTCGTTTTCGTGTTTTATGGACCTTTTGATGAGTTATTGCCAACAGTTTTTGTGTTCCTGGCGGATTTGCATGGCATGTAAGAGTCGTTACATGTTTGAGAGATATGACTAAAACTCGTAGTTTTCGCGTTTTATGGCCGTTTTCATGAGCTATTGTCCACAGTTTTATGGTCCAGGGCGATTTACAGCAACCTTTAGACCCGATCCATGTTTGAGAGTTATGAACAAAAACTTGTCGTTTTCGTGTTTTATGGACCTTTTGATGAGTTATTGCCAACAGTTTTTGTGTTCCAGGCGGATTTGCATGGCCCGTAAGACCCGTTACATGTTTGAGAGTTATGACCAAAAACTTGTCATTTTCTTGTTTTATGGTCGTTTTCATGAGTTGTTGCTCACGGTTTTGGGGTTTTAGGGAAATTTACAACAACCTTAAGACCTGATACATGTTTGAGAGTTATGACAAAAACTCGTCGTTTTCTTGTTTTTTCGACGTTTTCATGAGCTATTGCCTACATTTTTGGGGTTCCATGGCAAGTTTCGTGGCCCATAAGACCCGATACATGTTTGAGAGATATGACCCAAAACTCGTAGTTTTCGCGTTTTATTGCCGTTTTCATGAGCTATTACCCACAGTTTTATGGTTCCAAGGCGATTTACAGCAAACTTAAGACCCGATACATGTTTGAGAGTTATGAACAAATTCTCTTTGTGTTTTTGTTTTATGGACCTTTTGATGAGTTATTGCCAACAGTTTTTGTGTTCCTGGCGGATTTGCATGGCATGTAAGAGTCGTTACATGTTTGAGAGATATGACTAAAAACTCGTAGTTTTCGCGTTTTATGGCCGTTTTCATGAGCTATTGTCCACAGTTTTATGGTCCAGGGCGATTTACAACAACCTTTAGACCCGATCCATGTTTGAGAGTTATGAACAAAAACTTGTCGTTTTCGTGTTTTATGGACCTTTTGATGAGTTATTGCCAACAGTTTTTGTGTTCGAGGCGGATTTGCATGGCCCGTAAGACCCGTTACATGTTTGAGAGTTATGACCAAAAACTTGTCATTTTCTTGTTTTATGGTCGTTTTCATGAGTTGTTGCTCACGGTTTTGGGGTTTTAGGGAAATTTACAACAACCTTAAGACCTGATACATGTTTGAGAGTTATGACAAAAACTCGTCGTTTTCTTGTTTTCTGGCCTTTTTCATGAGCTATTGCCCACATTTTTGGGGTTCCATGGCGAGTTTCATGGCCCATAAGACCCGATACATGTTTGAGATATATGACCCAAAACTCGTAGTTTTCGCGTTTTATTGCCGTTTTCATGAGCTATTACACACGGTTTTATGGTTCCAAGGCGATTTACATCAAACTTAAGACCCGATACATGTTTGAGAGTTATGAACAAAAACTCGTCGTTTTCGTGTTTTATGGACCTTTTGATGAGTTATTGCCAACAGTTTTTGTGTTCCTGGCGGATTTGCATGGCATGTAAGAGTCGTTACATGTTTGAGAGATATGACTAAAAACTCGTAGTTTTCGCGTTTTATGGCCGTTTTCATGAGCTATTGTCCACAGTTTTATGGTCCAGGGCGATTTACAGCAACCTTTAGACCCGATCCATGTTTGAGAGTTATGAACAAAAACTTGTCGTTTTCGTGTTTTATGGACCTTTTGATGAGTTATTGCCAACAGTTTTTGTGTTCGAGGCGGATTTGCATGGCCCGTAACACCCGTTACATGTTTGAGGGTTATGACCAAAAACTTGTCATTTTCTTGTTTTATGGTCGTTTTCATGAGCTATTGCTCATAGTTTTGGGGTTTTAGGGAAATTTACAACAACCTTAAGACCTGATACATGTTTGAGAGTTATGACAAAAACTCGTTGTTTTCTTGTTTTCTGGCCTTTTTCATGAGCTATTGCCCACATTTTTGGGGTTCCATGGCGAGTTTCATGGCCCATAAGACCCGATACATGTTTGAGATATATGACCCAAAACTCGTAGTTTTCGCGTTTTATTGCCGTTTTCATGAGCTATTACCCACAGTTTTATGGTTCCAAGGCGATTTACAACAAACTTAAGACCCGATACATGTTTGAGAGTTATGAACAAAAACTCGTCGTTTTCGTGTTTTATGGACCTTTTGATGAGTTATTGCCAACAGATTTTGTGTTCCTGGCGGATTTGCATGGCCTGTAAGAGCCGTTACATGTTTGAGAGATATGACTAAAACTCGTAGTTTTCGCGTTTTATGGCCGTATTCATGAGCTATTGTCCACAGTTTTATGGTCCAGGGCGATTTACACCAACCTTTAGACCCGATCCATGTTTGAGAGTTATGAACAAAAACTTGTCGTTTTCGTGTTTTATGGACCTTTTGATGAGTTATTGCCAACAGTTTTTGTGTTCCAGGCGGATTTGCATGGCCCGTAAGACCCGTTACATGTTTGAGAGTTATGACCAAAAACTTGTCATTTTCTTGTTTTATGGTCGTTTTCATGAGTTGTTGCTCACGGTTTTGGGGTTTTAGGGAAATTTACAACAACCTTAAGACCTGATACATGTTTGAGAGTTATGACAAAAAACTCGTCGTTTTCTTGTTTTTTCGACGTTTTCATGAGCTATTGCCTACATTTTTAGGGTTCCGTGGCAAGTTTCGTGGCCCATAAGACCCGATACATGTTTGAGAGATATGACCCAAAACTCGTAGTTTTCGCGTTTTATTGCCGTTTTCATGAGCTATTACCCATTGTTTTATGGTTCCAAGGCGATTTACATCAAACTTAAGACCCGATACATGTTTGAGAGTTATGAACAAAAACTCGTCGTTTTCGTGTTTTATGGACCTTTTGATGAGTTATTGCCAACAGTTTTTGTTTTCCTGGCGGATTTGCATGGCATGTAAGAGTCGTTACATGTTGGAGATATATGACTAAAAACTCGTAGTTTTCGCGTTTTATGGCCGTTTTCATGAGCTATTGTCCACAGTTTTATGGTCCAGGGCGATTTACAGCAACCTTTAGACCCGATCCATGTTTGAGAGTTATGAACAAAAACTTGTCGTTTTCGTGTTTTATGGACCTTTTGATGAGTTATTGCCAACAGCTTTTTGTGTTCGAGGCGGATTTGCATGGCTGTAAGACCTGTTACATGTTTGAGGGTTATGACCAAAAACTTGTCATTTTCTTGTTTTATGGTCGTTTTCATGAGCTATTGCTCATAGTTTTGGGGTTTTAGGGAAATTTACAACAACCTTAAGACCTGATACATGTTTGAGAGTTATGACAAAAACTCGTTGTTTTCTTGTTTTCTGGCCTTTTTCATGAGCTATTGCCCACATTTTTGGGGTTCCATGGCGAGTTTCATGGCCCATAAGACCCGATACATGTTTGAGATATATGACCCAAAACTCGTAGTTTTCGCGTTTTATTGCCGTTTTCATGAGCTATTACCCACAGTTTTATGGTTCCAAGGCGATTTACAGCAAACTTAAGACCCGATACATGTTTGAGAGTTATGAACAAAAACTCGCGTTTCGTGTTTTATGGACCTTTTGATGAGTTATTGCCAACAGTTTTGTGTTCTGGCGGATTTGCATGGCATGTAAGAGCCGTTACATGTTTGAGAGATATGACTAAAACTCGTAGTTTTCGCTTTTATGGCCGTATTCATGAGCTATTGTCCACAGTTTTATGGTCCAGGGCGATTTACACCAACCTTTAGACCCGATCCATGTTTGAGAGTTATGAACAAAATCTTGTCGTTTTCGTGTTTTATGGACCTTTTGATGAGTTATTGCCAACAGTTTTTGTGTTCCAGGCGGATTTGCATGGCCCGTAAGACCCGTTACATGTTTGAGAGTTATGACCCAAAACTTGTCATTTTCTTGTTTTATGGTCGTTTTCATGAGTTGTTGCTCACGGTTTTGGGGTTTTAGGGAAATTTACAACAACCTTAAGACCTGATACATGTTTGAGAGTTATGACAAAAACTCGTCGTTTTCTTGTTTTTTCGATGTTTTCATGAGCTATTGCCTACATTTTTGGGGTTCCGTGGCAAGTTTCGTGGCCCATAAGACCCGATATATGTTTGAGAGATATGACCCAAAACTCGTAGTTTTCGCGTTTTATTGCCGTTTTCATGAGCTATTACCCACGGTTTTATGGTTCCAAGGCGATTTACATCAAACTTAAGACCCGATACATGTTTGAGAGTTATGAACAAAAAGTCGTCGTTTTCGTGTTTTATGGACCTTTTGATGAGTTATTGCCAACAGTTTTTGTGTTCCTGGCAGATTTGCATGGCATGTAAGAGTCGTTACATGTTGGAGATATATGACTAAAAACTCGTAGTTTTCGCGTTTTATGGCCGTTTTCATGAGCTATTGTCCACAGTTTTATGGTCCAGGGCGATTTACAGCAACCTTTAGACCCGATCCATGTTTGAGAGTTATGAACAAAAACTTGTCGTTTTCGTGTTTTATGGACCTTTTGATGAGTTATTGCCAACAGTTTTTGTGTTCGAGGCGGATTTGCATGGCCCGTAACACCCGTTACATGTTTGAGGGTTATGACCAAAAACTTGTCATTTTCTTGTTTTATGGTCGTTTTCATGAGCTATTGCTCATAGTTTTGGGGTTTTAGGGAAATTTACAACAACCTTAAGACCTGATACATGTTTGAGAGTTATGACAAAAACTCGTTGTTTTCTTGTTTTCTGGCCTTTTTCATGAGCTATTGCCCACATTTTTGGGGTTCCATGGCGAGTTTCATGGCCCATAAGACCCGATACATGTTTGAGATATATGACCCAAAACTCGTAGTTTTCGCGTTTTATTGCCGTTTTCATGAGCTATTACCCACAGTTTTATGGTTCCAAGGCGATTTACAAACTTAAGACCCGATACATGTTTGAGAGTTATGAACAAAAACTCGTGTTTTCGTGTTTTATGGACCTTTGATGAGTTATTGCCAGCTTTTTGTGTTCTGGCGGATTTGCATGGCATGTAAGAGCCGTTACATGTTTGAGAGATATGACTAAAACTCGTAGTTTTCGCTTTTATGGCCGTATTCATGAGCTATTGTCCAGCTTTATGGTCCAGGGCGATTTACACCAACCTTTAGACCCGATCCATGTTTGAGAGTTATGAACAAAAACTTGTCGTTTTCGTGTTTTATGGACCTTTTGATGAGTTATTGCCAACAGTTTTTGTGTTCCAGGCGGATTTGCATGGCCCGTAAGACCCGTTACATGTTTGAGAGTTATGACCAAAAACTTGTCATTTTCTTGTTTTATGGTCGTTTTCATGAGTTGTTGCTCACGGTTTTGGGGTTTTAGGGAAATTTACAACAACCTTAAGACCTGATACATGTTTGAGAGTTATGACAAAAACTCGTCGTTTTCTTGTTTTTTCGACGTTTTCATGAGCTATTGCCTACATTTTTGGGGTTCCGTGTCAAGTTTCGTGGCCCATAAGACCCGATACATGTTTGAGAGATATGACCCAAAACTCGTAGTTTTCGCGTTTTATTGCCGTTTTCATGAGCTATTACACACGGTTTTATGGTTCCAAGGCGATTTACATCAAACTTAAGACCCGATACATGTTTGAGAGTTATGAACAAAAACTCGTCGTTTTCGTGTTTTATGGACCTTTTGATGAGTTATTGCCAACAGTTTTTGTTTTCCTGGCGGATTTGCATGGCATGTAAGAGTCGTTACATGTTGGAGATATATGACTAAAAACTCGTAGTTTTCGCGTTTTATGGCCGTTTTCATGAGCTATTGTCCACAGTTTTATGGTCCGGCGATTTACAAAGAACCTTTAGACCCGATCCATGTTTGAGAGTTATGAACAAAAACTTGTCGTTTTCGTTTTATGGACCTTTTGATGA